>JAHRHZ010000281.1:275881-294946 GCA_024137785.1 Ginglymostoma cirratum | reverse complement strand
CCCCCCCCCCCCCCCGCCCAACCTGCACGTTCTTGGACTGGGGGGCTGTGGAGAGACTAGAGGAAACCCTCACAGATATTGGGGGAGGGGAGAGAATGTGCAAACTCCACACAGATGGGTGGCCCGAGGATGGGATCGAACCCGGGTCCCTGGCACTGTGAGGCTAACCGCTGAGCCACCGCCCAGATAGTTTGTTCCCACAGCTGCCTCACACCCCTGTTACTCAGGAGCACTCCCCCACCCCGCCTTTCCCGTGTGAAAGACCGTCATTCAGCAAGGTGGCGACTCTCTGTGTGGAGTTTGCACATTCTTCCCCACCTTGTGCCTGCGTGGGGTTTCCTCCCACAGTCCAAAGATGTGCAGGATAGCTGGATTGGCCAAGCTAAATTGCCCCTCAGGGATGAGTAGATTAGGTGGGTTATGGGGGTGGGTCTGGGTGGGACACTCTGAGGTTCAGTGTGGACTTGTTGGGCTGAAGGGCCTGTTTGCACAATGTAGGATCTTTGATTTCCACGACCCTCCTGTAGGTAAAATTTAAACCCAATCAGAAGCCGTGTTGAATTAAAGACGAGCAACTCACCATCCCATCCAGTAAGAAGAGGAAGGAAGGGGAGTTCTGTAAAATGCGGATAGAGAACTCAGTGATTTCTCCCCTGAGGTGAGGCCATTACCATCTCAGATGTTGTATGAGTTATTCTGAAATAAACTTGCCATTTTGATAACATCGGGCTCTACTCCCTGCTGTAATTAACACTCATGTTCAAAGGTGATGTGAGGGGCAAGTTTTGGTTTTGCACAGGAGGTGTCTGGAACGCTTTGCAAGCGGTGGGGGGGGGCGTGGTGAAGGTAGATGCGACAGGGGCTTCTAGCTAAGCACATGAATGTGCAACAAATGGAGGGATGTGGACAATGGCGGGCAGAAGGGATTAGTTCAATTTGAAGAATGGTCCCGACCCGAAACGTCAGCTGTCCTGCACCTCTGATGCTGCCTGGCCTTGCTGTGTTCCTCCAGCTCCACGCTGTGCTCCTCCAGCTCCACAACATGCAATCTCTGACTCCAGCGTCGGCAGTTCTTACTATCTCTTGAGTTTAATTTGGCGACCTGTTTGGCACATTGTCGTCGGCCGAAGGGCCTAGGCCTGTTCTATCCGGCTCTCGCTGTGGTGAATCTCTGTGAAGTTGCTCTCCCTGCTCTGGCTGAACTCCTGGAGAACTCTGGTTATGTTTTTCACAGCTTCACAAAGACTTGTTACCCGAAACATGTAACCAGTAAATGGCGTGTCTAGAGCCTGACTTGCGGCCTGGCACCTTGATGACTGCCAAGAACTGAAATCTTCAGGTTGAACGAATGTGGGAAGCAGGATAGGGAAGAGGTGTTCTGACCTTTAAAGCTCCGTCCACCTCCATCTGCCTTTTGAAACATGCACACGGATTGAGCTTGCCTTCATTGCTCAGACCTTTGAGTGTAGGAGTTGGGACGTTGTGTTGAGGTTGTACAGGACGTTGGTGAGGCCTCTTCTGGAATACTGTGTCCAGTTAGAGGAAGGATATGATTAAGCAGAAGAGGGATCAAAAGAGATTTACCAGGATGTTGCTGGGAATGGAGTTATGAGGAGAAGCTGGGACGTTTATCCACAGCAGTGTAGGAAGTTGAGGGATGACCTTTATAGAGGTTTATAAAATTGAGGTGGAGGTGCCGGTGTTGGACTGGGGTGGACAAGGTCAAAAATCACACGACACCAGGTTATAGTCCAACAGGTTTATTTGAAAATGCTAGCTTTTGGAGCGCTGCTCAAAGCGCATGTTTTAAAATAAACCTGTTGTGGAGTATAACCTGGCGTTGTGTGATTTTTGACCTAAAATTGAGGAGCTGGAATAGGGTTAGTGGTAGGTGTCTTCTCCCTAGGATGGGGTGGGGGGTTCGAGGCCAGGGGGCACATTTTTAAGGTGAGAGAAGGATTTTAACAAAGTCATGAGCAATTTTTTTTTTACAAAGTGGTTCATGTATGGAATGAACTTCCAGCGGAAGTGGTGAATGTGGGTACACATTTAAAAGATTTAAAACATTTAAAAGATATTTGAATAAGGACATGATTAGGAAAGGTTTGGAGGGATGTGAGCCAAGCGCAGGTAGGTGGGACTAGTTTAGTTTGGAATTATGGCCAGCATGGACTGGTTGGACTGAAGGGTCTGTTTCCGTGCTGTATGAGTCTAAACACAGCTCCCTGAAGTTGAGAATTCCAAAGATTCACAGCCTAGAGACTCCAGAAATTTCTCATCAGTTCAGTCCTTGATGGTACTAAATAGTAGTACGTCTTCGCTCTTGTACCCCAATTTCCTTGTAATGAAAAGCTAACAAACCAGAAACCTTCCTAGCTGTTTGAGTGCCTGTTTTGTTAGCTTTCTGTGAATCCTAGTCATACAGCACAGAAGCAGGCCCTTCGACCTTGTAAATCTTTCTGCGCTCTCTCAAGTTTAACAACATCTTTCCTATGGCAGGGACACCAGAGCTGAACACAGTATTCTAGAAAAAGAAGACAGGGAGAAGGAGTGACCGAGAAGATAGAGATCTGCCTGGTTATCTATGCAGCCATGTTATCCAAGAACAGGGCACCAAAAGGAACATAACATTAGCGATGAGAGGTCTGGGGGAGTCTGTCTGGACTGAATCAATCAACTCTCATCACTTAGGCAAATATGAATGGGTCTGACTGAATTTGTAAAAGGCTGTCAAATTTGATAATGTTATATTTGGAGAAGGTCACTCATATGGTAAACAAGAGAATGTTTGAGGATGAGGGGAGTCTGAAACTAGAGGGCACAGGTTTAAGGTGAGGGGAAAGATTTAAAAGGGACCTAAGGGGCAACCTTTTCATGCAGAGGGTGGTGCGTGTGTGGAACGAGCTGCCAGAGGAAGTGGTGGAGGCTGGTACAATTACAACATCTAAAAGGCATCTGGATGGGTATAGGAATGGGAAGGGTTGAGAGGGATATGGGCCAAATGCTGGCAAATGGGACTAGATCAGATTGGGATACCTGGTCGGTGCAGACTGAAGGGTATGTTTCCGAGCTGTGTGACTCTTTGACTCTGATTTTAGAGATTCTGGGTGGACCCATTCGCTGGATCCCAAAGCTAGGCTAGAAGGTAGGGTTTAGCTCCGTGAGTAACCAAAGTACTGATGGTGAACCAAGAGAGAGAGAGTCCCGAAACGGAACAGTGAATAACAGGAGATGAATACTCTCCTCTTCCACTGAAGAAATATGGACAAGCACACAATGTGTCTCCGCAAAAGCTGATTTATTTGATGTCTTCCAGGAATATTAAACTCCAGCCTGGTTAAAGGGGTCAGTGACATTAGCACACGATTGACAACAGAATCTGAACCTTGCGTCCGCACTCACTGGGGTCTCAGCAGGTGAGACGGACTGAGGAAATCCCTTTGCCAAAACATGGAAGGTGAGTGGCCTCTTCCCCCCAGCGAGAGGGCCTCAGCTTCCCGCTTGAAGTGCACACCGCCCTCGCACGGCATTTTGAAGGGCTACTTGACAGTGTGAGCGCGCTGATGCGAAGTGAGGGTGCTCAACCGAGTCAGTCCCTTCCCGCACACGGGGCAGGTGAACGGCCTCTCCCCGGTGTGAACCCGCTGGTGCCTCAGCAGGGTGGATGACTGGATGAAGCCTTTCCCGCACACTGAGCAGGTGAAGGGCTTCCTGCCCGTGTGAGTTTGCCGGTGCCTCATCAGGGTGGAAGACTGAGCAAAGCCCTTCCCGCAGTCGGGGCAGGTGTATGGCCTCTCCCCGGTGTGAGTCTGCTGGTGCTGCATCAGGTGGTTCCTCCTTTTGAAGGTCTTCTCGCACTCGAAACATTTCAGAGGCCTCCTGTTGGAGTGAGCCCGTTGGTGGGCCAGCAGGTGTTGCAACTGAGTGAAACCTTTGCCGCACTCGGAGCAGATGAACGGCCTCTCCCCGGTGTGGCTGCGTCGATGGGTTTCCAGATGGGACGGGTAATCAAATCCCTTCCCGCAATCTCCACATTTCCACCGCTTCGCCATGCTACGATCTTCCCCGTGTCTCTCCAGGTTGGATCGTGGGTTGAATCCTTGCCCGCAGCTGCTGTGAATGATGCTACGTTTTCTTCCGTCTGTGTAACTCTTACTAGAGTCAGGTCACTGCAGCGTTCGCACGGCTGAATAAGAGTTTTGACTCCAGTCCTGCTGACAGTTTCTCACAGCCAGAGCTAAGATTTCTCCTTCCACGTCCTGAAATGGTTTGAGTGACTCACCCAGAGCTTGGCAGGGCGTACGGTTTCAGCTTAGCATCTGCAAATCCTTCCCTTCTAATCACCTGTAGCAGGAAATTACACAACTCATCAGTCTGAATATAGTCATGCAGCATGGAAACAAAGCCTTTGGTCCAACCAGTCCACGCCGACCATAGTCCCATACTAAACTGGTCCTGCCTGCCTGCATTTGGCCTATATCCTTGCAAGCCTTTCCAATTTATGCACTTATGCAAATGTATTTTCAATGTTATAACTATACCCATGTCCATTACTTCCTCTGGAAGTTCATTCCACACATGAATGACTCTAAGTGTAAAAAAAACTGCCCCTCAGGTCCTTTTTTAAATCATTTTTTCTCTCAAAATATTTCTCCTCTCTTAAAAATATGCCCCATAACCCTGAAATCCACCCCCCCTCCAACCGTAGGGGAAAGACATCAGCCATTCATCTTATCTACACCCCTCACGATTTTACAAACCTCTATGAGGTCACCCCTCAACCTCCTACACTCCAGTGAAAAAGTGTCCCAGCCTCTCTTTATAATGCAAACCCTCCATTCCTGGCAGCAGCCTGGTCAAATTTTCCTGAACCCTCTCCACCTTAATACTATCCTTTCTAAAGCAGGCCAACCAGAACAGGAGTTAAATACAAAGTCAAAATTCAGAACAGACATCTCGGCCGTATGCTTATTTCCTAGAGTGTAAAGATGGTGGGATGCTGGTAATGTTATTGTATTGATAACCCAAGAAAATGGTTCAAATCACACCATGGTAGAAGGTGCAGTGTAAATTTCAATTGAATAAATTTGTAAGCAGACTATGGCCGATTACCAGTTGTCATAAACATTCATCTGGTCCACTAATGTTCTTCAGGGAACTTCTCATTGGTACCCTTACCAGCATTTATGTGTCTCTCGGCTTATCGTCAGCAATCTCTTTGTTTGCCCATCCTTTTTTTCTCTCTCTCTCTGGGCTCCCTCATACTTTATTCACTCCCTATCCCCCACCATGAATACCGACTTTTCCCAGCTATTTTCAGTCTGACGAAGGATCACTAGTCTTGAAACATTAAACTGTGTTAGACCTGTAGGGTTTCTCCAGCACTTCCTGGTTTTTGTTTCAGAATTCCGGCGCCCACAGTTCTTTATTAATAATTGAAATAAATTTGCCATCCTTACCTGGTCTGGCCTACCTGTGACCCATTGCAATGTTCATTCCCTTTGCAATGACCCAGACAGTCACTCAGTTGCAGGGGCATGAGAGTCACCTCTTTGTTTCTGTGTGTTACAGATATTTTGTAACTAAGCCGACTACTGAGATGTTCTTACACACCTCTGGAGCAGGAGGAAGCTGAACCAGAATCTGCCAGTTCAAAGACAGGGACACTGCCACTCCTTCCCTCTCTCCCCCGAGCCCAGACACGGTGCAAACCATTCTCCGCTCACCGCGTCCCTGGGCCAGGATTCCAGCCATTGACGGAGCCCCGCCTACCCATTCATTCGGATTGGTTGGAGGTCCACGCCCATCGCATCCGTTCATTTCGATTGGTTGGAGGACCGGCCGCACGACGCAGTCCTCCAGCCCCGCCCAGTTCTCCTTCATTCTCATTGGTCAGAAGACCCACACGCCCCTCAAGTCCCGCCCACTATTTATCCCGATTGGTTGGAGGACCAACCGGTACAATGGTCCTCCAGCCCCGCCCGCTCATTCACACCGATTGGTTTGGAGGACCAGCCGCTCCCGCTCTGTCCTCCGGTGCCGCTCACCGCCCTTATCTCCGATTGGTTGAGTTACCAGCCGGAACTCCGGCGATTCAGCCCCGCCCTCTCATTCACGCCGATTTGTTGGAGGACCGGCCCCTCTCCCTATTGGCCCTCAGATGCCGCCAATCACCTCTCGTCGTGGGTGGGGGTTGAGCATGTGCAGTTTGGGTATTTAGGACCCCAGATCTGATCGATGTGGTGGGTTATGTTGGAACTTGTCAGCGGGTTCGTTACGAATATTTCAGAACGACCCAGTGGTCCCACGCCCTTGCGTGCCGACGCCGAGTTTGACGCGGGGCAGCGCAATCCTCCATTTATTCCCGGCCGAAGACCTGGAGCTGCGGCCGCCATCTTTGTAGGGGCAAACCTCAGCTTCAGGCACACGTCAGCGCCATCTTTGTAGGGGGCAACGTCCCGCGGAGGGCTTGCGCCTGGATGCCCGGGGCGGTCACATGATCATTGGCAGACGCTGCCAGACCTGCTGAGCTTTTCCAGCAACTGTACATGTGTACATGATCATTGGCAATGAGAAAGTAGAGGAAGGGGACTTGAGATGGTTCTCTCTGAGCCATTTCTATCACTCATTGCGGGAGATTGTGATTTATTTTTCTCAGGCTATTGGCTGAGCCACAGGATTCATTGCAATATCCCTGGAGAAGGTGATGGGGAGCTGCCGTTTATATTTGCACTAGTCATTGGGGTGTCAGGAGGGAATGAGTGCCAGTCTTTTTCCAACAAAAAAAGCAGAAATTGCTTGAAAATCTCAGCAGGTCTGCCAGCATCTGTGGAGAGAAATCCAGAGTAAATATTTAGGGTCCAGTGACCCTTCCTCAAAACTAACAGATTTAAGAACAGCTTCTTCCCCACTGTTATCAGACTTCTGATTGGTCTTTTCATATATTAGAGGTGATCTTTCTCTGTAGCTGTTACACTATATTCTGCATTCTGTTCTGTTACTTTGATGTACCTATGTAAGGTATGATTTGTCTGGACAGCATGCAATGCAATAGAGCCACACAGCATGGAAACAGACCCTTCAGTCCAACCAGTTTATGCCAACCATAACCCCAAACTAAAATAGTCTGACCTGCCTGCATTTGGCCCATATCCCTCTAAACTGTTCCTTTTCATGTACTTATCCAAATGTCTTTTAAGTGTTGTAATTGTACCAGCGTACACCACTTATAGAATCATAGAGATGTACAGCACGGATAGAGACCCTTCGGTGCAACTCATCTATGCCAACCAGATATCCTAAATTAATCTAGTCCCATTTGCCAGTATTTGGCCCATATCCCTTCCTATTCATGTACCCATCCCGATGCCTTTTAAATGTTGTAATTGTACCAGCCTCCACCACTTCCTCTGGCAGTTCATTCCATACATGCACCATCCTCTGCGAGAAAATGTTGCCACTTACCTCTGGAAGTTCATTCCACACGTGAACCACTCTGAGTTTTTTTTAAAAATGCCCCTCCTGTCCTTTATAGAATCTTTCTTCGCTCACCTTAAAAATATGCCCCCGGTCTTGAAATCCCCCACCCAGGGAACAGATACCTGCCATTCATTTCTTCCCCCCTCGTGATTTTATAAATCTCTACAAGGTTACCTCTAAACCTCCTACACTCCAATGAAAGAAGTCCCAGCTTCTCTTTATAACCCAACAATACTTTTCACTATCTCAGTACCATGTGACAACAAGAAATCAAATCAGGTTACTGGCTTGATCCAGCTGAGTTTCACAACCTGATCTTGCATTGTTTTTTATTTTTTTTTCTCTCTCTGTTTTTAAAGTAATTCTACACGGTGCTCAAATGACCCAACATCGTGTCAGGACCTGAAAGAGTCTCCTGGACGTTTTCTTTCACATGGAAGGAGAGAAACTGTATGTGTGTCTTAATTGCGGACAGGGCTTTAGCTAGTCCCCCAGCTTGTCAAAACACAGGTGCATGACAGCGGGCAGGGACCGTGGAAATGCTGGAACTGTGGGGAGGCTTTTGGTTACCAATTTCAGGCTGGGGATCCATCGGTACCGTCACACCGGGGAGAGGCCATTCACCTGCTGTGTGTGTGGGAAAGCATTCACTCAGACAGCCCACTTTCTGAAACACCAGCCAAAGCACAAATAGCCGCTGGGAATACTGCGGTGAGTAACTCTTCTCCTGACTCCTCAAAGCCTGTCCACCATCTACAAGGCACAAGTCAGGAGTGTGATGGAATACTCCCCACTTGCCTGGATGAGTGTAGCCCCAACAACACTCAAGAAGCTTGACCCCATCCAGGACAAAGCAGCCCACTTGATTGGCTCTACATCCACAAACACCCACTCAACTCCACCACCAACGCTCAGTAGCAGTAGTGTGTACTATCTAGAAGATGCACTGCAGAAATTCAACAAAGATCCTCAGACAGCACCTTCCAAACCCATGACCACTTCCATCTAGAAGGACAAGGGCAGCATATATATGGGAACACCCTTTGATCCCTTTATTGCTAAGAACTAACGAATAAGGACGGGCCTTACACAATTAAAAGTAGGGGCTTGGGTAGTGTTGTAAACAGAGAGACCTAGGGATTCAGGTACATAATTCTTTGACGTTTCCATCACAGGTAGGGTAGTTAAGAAGGCGTTTAGCACGCTTGCCTTCATTGCTCAGGCCTTTCAGCATAGGAGTTGGGATGTCATGTTGAGGTTGTATGGGACATTGGGGAGGCCTCTTCTGGAGCACTGTGTCCAGTTCTGGTCGCCCTGTTATAGGTAGGATATTATTAAGCTGAAGAGGGTTCAGAAGACATTTACCAGGATGTTGCCAGGAATGGAGAGTTTGAGTGAAAAGGAGAGGCTGGATAGACTGGGATATTTCAGTGGTGTGGGAGGTTGAGGGGCAACCTTATAGAGGTTTATAAAGTCATGACAGGTATAGATAAGTTGAATGGCAGGTGCCCTTTTCCTAGCATGGGGGATTGCAAGATTAGGGGGACATATTTTTTAAGGTGAGAGGAGAAAGATTTTGTGAAAACATGAGGGGCAATTACTTAGAGAGTGGTTCATGTGTGGAATGAACATCCAGAGGAAGTGGTGGATGTGGGTACAGATACAACATTTAAAAGACATTTGGATAAGTTCATGAATAAGAAGGATTTGGAGGGATATGGTCCAAGCAGGTGGGAGCTGTTTAGTTTGGGATTCGGGGCAGCACAGATGAGTTGGACCGAAAGGTCTGTTTCTGTGCTGCGTGACTGAGTTTATTTTGCCAAAGTGAATTTGATTTTCCTTTAGTTTAATCATTGTAGCTTCATTTTACTCAACCAACTCTCACCTGAATCTCCTCTCACAGAGTTTAAATGTTGCTTTCCTATTACTTTGGTATTTCCTGTGAATTGTGCAGATGATGAGATAAAAAGATGAAAGAAAACACGAGATAAAAAAAACTTTGACAAAATGTATCTTTATTTTCAGTGAAACCTGAGTTCTGTCCTACACTACAATTATGAATAAAGCGTACAACAACTGATAAACTAAGCTAATACTGTTAGGTCTGGCTAATATGGTAGACACTTCATTGTTTCAATAAATCTTACTTAAAACGTCTCTTACCCAATGCAAGGAATACCCACACGTACCTAATGACTTCATTCCATACAATGTCCACAAGTAACCATCAATTCAATGTGGGATATAATTAATCTCTGTCAATACAATTAATATCCAGTGGGCTCTAGTGGAGCAGTGGTAGGGGCCCCATCTCTGAGCTAGGAGGCCCAGGTTCAAGTTCCATCCGCTCCAGAGGTGTGTACTAACTTCCCAGAACAAGCTCATTGAAAAATATTTACAATTAACGCCTGAGGAGCTCTTGTGACACAGCAGTAACGTCCCTCCCTCTGGGCCAGGGTAGCTGGGTCCAAGTCCAGAGGTGCATCATATGGCAACTGCTCTTCCCAAGCTCGCAAGAAACCACAGAGTCTTTAACACAGCACAGACTATCAGGAAAACCAGCCTTCTATCCATCGACTCCATCTATACATCCTGCTGCCTCAGAAAAGTAGCCAACATAATCAAAGATCCTTCTCACCCTCCATCAGGCAGAAGGTAGATACATTTGAATACACATACAAACAGATTCAAGAACAACTTGTTCCCACTGTTATCAGACTTTTGAACGGATTGCTCAAGTGTTAATGCTGATCTCTCTCTCTCCGCACCTTCTCTGTGGCTCTAACACTTATTCTGCACTCTATCCTACTACACTGATGGACTTTGTATGGTACGATCTGGCTGCATAGCACACAAAACAACACTTCTCACTGTATCTCGGTACATGTGACAACAATAAATCAAATCATAACATGTCAATTAAAAATAACTGCAAATAATGCCCATTGTCAGAGCAGCTAAATGCGCTTGAATCATTGCAAATTGAATGACGCAGTTAAGCCTTCCCTGTGCTGAGCAGAACCGTTCATCTCTCTCCCTGGTATGGACTTGGCGGTCTTTCTTCAGGCTAAAGACCAACAAAATTCCTTTTCCATGCTCAACTGCTGCTACCCGGTGTGAACCCGCTGGTGTCGTCGTAGGTGGGATGACCGGGTGAAGGCTTTGCCGCACACGGAACAAGTGAATGGCCTCTCCCCGGTGTGGATGCGCCGGTGCTTCCAGAGGGTGGACGCATCAGCAAATCCCTTCCGGCAGACCAGGCAGGTGAAGGGCCTCTCCCCGGTGTGGACCCGGCGGTGGGCCAGCAGGCTGGTTGACCGGTTGAAGGCCTTGCCGCAGGTGGAGCAGGCGAACGGCTTCTCTCCGGTGTGTGCCATCTGGTGCTGCTCCAAGTTGGCGAGCCGGGTGAATTGCATCCCGCACACGGAGCAGGCAAAGCGCCGCTCGGCGGAGTGGGCCGTGCGGTGGTTCTGCAGGGCGGACAGGTCGCTGAATCCTTTGCCGCACTCGGAGCAGTTGAACGGCCTCTCGCCGCTGTGCACCCGCTGGTGCAGCCGCAGTTGAGATGGCTGAGCGAAGGCCTTCCCGCACTCAGAGCAGCGGAACGGCCTCTCCCCAGTGTGGACCCGCTGGTGAGTAATCAGGTGGGACGACTGAGTGAACCCCTTCCCACACTCAGAGCAGCGGAACGGCCTCTCCCCGGTGTGGACCCGCTGGTGAGTAATCAGGTGGGACGACTGAGTGAACCCCTTCCCACACTCAGAGCAGCGGAACGGCCTCTCCCCGGTGTGGACCTGCTGGTGAGTAATCAGGTGGGACGATTGAGTGAACCCCTTCCCGCACACGGAGCAGCGGAATGGCCTCTCCCCGGTGTGGACCCGCCGGTGGGTCACCAAGTGGGACAGGTGAGTGAACCCGTTGCCGCACTCGCAGCATGTGAACGGCCTCTCCCCGGTGTGACTGCGTCGGTGAATCGCCAGGGCAGACGGGGATGAAAATTCCTTTCCACAGTCCCCACATTTCCACGGTTTCTCCATGGTGCAGGGGTCCCTGTGTCTCTCCAGGTTTGGCAATCAGTCGAAACTTCGTTTACACCCCAAACACAGGTATACTCTTTCCTGTTGTGAATGGTGCAATGCTTTCTTCTCTGGTCAGTGCACTGGAACACAATGTGGGATCGTAGGATACTCCTTCAGTCACACTGATGTTTAAAACCTGTTGAAGCAGACAGAACAGACAAACGTTTCTCTTTCTTCATTTAAATGCCAATGATATTCCACTCCGATGAACTGAGTGACTCCATAAGGTATTGGCATATCTTTGCTTTGAGACTTGTGTGTGTGAATCTTCCCCTTTAATCAGCACATAAAAGAAGTTTACACAAGTTGTCACTGTCAGTACATGATAGAAATTCATATTATGTGTGTATGTTATTTAATTTTAAAATGTGAGCTTTGGAAATTCATATTATGTGTATGCAAGTGTTATTAAAGCTCATATTATGTGTGTATATACATGTTATTTAATTTTGAAAAGTAGTCATTATTCATACTGTTTGTGATTAAAGATAGATAGGGGATGTGAGGAAGAATATTAACGAAGGAGGAATTGAGAATGATTTGGAACTCGCTGCCTACATGGTTGTTGAAATTGGGGGCAATAAATTGTCACAAAATAAAACTGGATGAGCATTTGAAAGAAATAAACATGCATCCTATTATTGTGCAGATATTGTGTACCTACTATGTTAAAAGACTAGCTATCATTAGAAATGAAGCTTAGAAAATCATAAATAACGTTTCAAAATATACCACGTAACACCAGACTCAATTGTCTTATTAATTGGCAGATTACTGAAATGAGAAACTATCCCTTTAAATTGTGAACTTTGGGAAAGAGGCCATTCTTTTAGCCAAATTAACATATCAAGGTGAAGGAGCAAAGAATGTCAATGTATGGAAAAGAGAGACAAATTAACCGACCTTTGCAGAGCCTGCCTACTCCTTGGATTCACTTCCTGTCCCTTCAGTTGCTGCAAGGGAACAAGGGAGCACTTTTCTCTCTCCCTCCCTCCTTCCTAACGGATCTACTTCCGCGTTGTGACGCCTCACAGTGGAGGGCGGGGCCTTCCCGAAGCCGCCAATAGAAATTACGGTGCTCGTTGGTGACGTCGTCGGGTTCCAGGCCCGGGGCGCGATCAGGGTCGCCCCGCCCCCACCCTTCGTTCCGTCTCCTGGGGCCACGGTTTCCAGGGCAACCTGCCCGGGCTGAAGCGAGAAGCCAGTCGGGGAGGGGGAACGCCCCCTGCTTCCCGGCGACGGCGGCTGCTCCTCAAGGGACAGATTGAGCCCCGCCCACTTGCGGCACTGCGCTTGCTCCGGACAGCCGCCCCACTTCCACCACCGCCAAAACTTGGCCTGCAGCGGACAGCGGGGACCGCACTGCGCCTGCTCCGGACAGCGGGGACCACACTGCGCCTGTGCGCAGTTCTCCAGCTCAGGGAGTTTTGGGGGGGGGAAGAGGAGGGGAGGCTGCTTTGCAAAATGACTTCCCTTCATTTCCCTCTAAGTTTGATTTTCACGCAGCAGCAGGGTATTTTTTTTGAGTTTCACATTGTTACGGAGGAGGAATAGCCAAACCCCTCTGATAATTAAATTAAAACACAAGCGCCAATCTGTTATGATGGGAGTAGAGGTTCCCCTCTCATAATTACCCCTCGCAACACCCAGAGAAGCTCGACTTTCCCCTCGTAATCTGTTAAAAGAGTGATTAAAAGAAAGAAAATCCCTGATCTCCAATTTACAAATAACAAGAAACAATTTATTTATTTAACCCTAACAAGGAACAAATTAGCAGAATTACTATCAAACTGAACAATTTGCCCTAAGTACTATTTCCGAACTTTCTAAAATCCACTAGAATACTGTGCAAATAAACACAAGTCCCACTTAATAAACTCAATTAGTAAAAGGACAATGAATTATAACTTAATCTCTCCAAGTTCGCAGACTGTCTTTTCCACTCTATTCACAAATGCCTTTCTTCCGTTAATAATACAAACAAGGATGTTTATATCTATAATTTCTTCAATGAGGACTCTGACCTAAAATACTGTGGTACCTTAAATTAATTAGTTGGCCTTTCTCTGAGAGCTGAATGATGCTAACTCTGGCATGTCGCAGATTGCTCTCTCTGATTTTCCAAATGCCCTTGTTTTATAAACCCATAATGACTTAATCAAATTCTTATGATTGGTTTCAGGTTTTCAATACCATCAGCTTTAAATTCAATTGGCTTTCTGTATCTAGGTGCTTGGTTTAAATTAATTAGCCAATTTCAATCTTGTTGTCTTGGGAAAAAATTGCTGCTAGGCTGTTCTATACAAAATGTTTCCATTAGGGCATTTTGTGCACCCCTATTTATAAACTTCCAAACATCGACAAAGCACAAGCTCTTAAAGGGACCACAGCACTCTTTTCCCCACCATAACTTTTACCAATTCAAATTCTAATTTCCTGCCTTCCAATGCATGAATACTCTACCCAACTTCATAACAACATTAACTGAAACTTCCTCCTCTGTGCAGCATCCGTCAGTAAAGCAATTTCCAGACCTTCCCCAGGATTGAGAGAGCTGTGGGACTCTGGAGCTGGACGTGCCAGACCTGCTCAGGGATGAAATGCTGGGCATTTTATGCAAACTATTTTTCTTTCATGAGTTATTTCCAATGCAACTAATCCTGTCTAATGCCAAAACTTTCTAATCTATTTACCAGGGGTTGAAAAACAGAGAGGCGAAGCATTTACATTTGAAGGGAAATCATCCCATTTTTGACCAAGAATCTGCCAGCAATAATAATAAAACTAAGAACTGCAGAGGCTCAAAACCTGGAAGAAAAACAGATGCGTCACAGTGACTCCAGCCACCACTGCAGACTCTGAAACTCAAGAGATTCTGCAGTTGGGTTGTACTTCCTGCAGACAGTGATGTCATTGGCAGCATCTACAACTTCTCATACATACATGTGAAGCCGCTGCCATGGCATGGTTTCACTTAATATAGAAGACATGGTTAGTAAATTCATAGATGACACCAAGTTTGGTGCTATAGTAGACAGGGGAAAAGATTATCTAAGATTACAAAGAGATCTTGATAAATTAGGTTAATTGGTTGAAGAGCGGCAGATGGAATTTAAATTGGATAAATGGGAGGTATCGCATTTTGGTAAAGCAAACAAGGGCAGGACTTATACAATTAACAGTAGAGCTACAGGTAATGTTGTAGAACCGAGACACCTAGGTATTCGAGTACATGATTCTTTGAAGTATGCCTCACACATAGGGTGGTTACAAAGGCATTTAGCTCCCTTGCCTTCTCGCTCAGACCTTTGAGTATTGGATTGGGATGTTAGGTTGAGGTCATACAGGATGTCGATGAGGCCTCTTCTCGAGTGCTATGTCCAGTCCTGATCTCACTGTCACAGGAAGGATATTATTAAGCTGGAGAGGGTTCAGAAGATATTTACCAGGATGTTGCCAGGAATGGAGGGTTTGAGTTATAAGAGGAGGTTGGGCAGGCTGGGATCTATTTCACTGGAGCGTAGGAGGATGAGGGGGCAACCTTATAGAAGTTTATAAAATCATTACAGGTACAGATGAGGTGACTGGTAGGGGTCTTTTCCCCAAGGTGGGAACGTCAAGACTAGGGAGTGTATTTTTCAAGGTGAGAGGAAAAAGATTTTATAAAGACATGAGGGGCAATTTATTTACATAGAGAGTGGTTCGTGTGTGGAATGAACCTTCAGAGGAAGTGGTGGATGCGGGTACAGATACAACGTTTAAAAACATTTGGATAAGTACATAAATGATAAATGATGTGGATGTGCCGGCATTGGGTTGGGGTAGACAAAGTCAGAAGTTGCAGGACACCAGGTTATAGTCCAAAAGATTTATTTTAAGTCACAAGCTTTTGGAGCTTGTCCCTTTGTCAGGTGCAGTGACAAAGGGGCTGCGCTCTGAAAGTTTGTGATTTCAAATAAAGCTGTTGGACAATAACCTGGTGTTGTGTGACTTCTGACTGGGAACAAGAAATGTTTGGAGGGATATGGTACAAATGCAGGCAGGTGGGAGCAGTTTAGTTTGGGATTAGGGTCGGTACAGATGAGTTGAACCAAAAGGTCTGTTTCTGTGCTGCGTGAATTTTGCTTACGTAAATTTGATTTTCCTTTAGTTTACTCATTGTAGCTTCATTTTACTTGACCAACTCTCACCTGAATCTCCTCTCAGAGTTTAAACGTTGCTTTCGCTTTATTTTGGTATTACTTATGAATTGTGCAGATGATGAGATAAAAAAGAAAAGATCAGATAAAAAAACTTTGACAAAAATGTATCTTTATTTTCAGCAAATCCTGAGTTCTATCCTACGCTACAACTATTAATAAAGATTATGACTATTGATAAACGAAGCTAGTCCTGACAGGTCTGACTAATATGGTATACACTTTATCGTTTCAAGAAATCTTACTTAAAACATCACTTACCCCAATGCAAGAAATTCCCACAGTACCTCCTGACTCAATTTTCCATACAATGTGCTCAAGTAGCCATTGATTCACGTGGGATATAATTAATCTCAGTCAGTACAATTAATATCCAGAGGGCTCTAGTGGAGCAGTGGTAGTGTCCCTATCTCTGAGCCAGGAGGCCCGGGTTCAAGTTCCATCTGCTCCCAGTATGTACTAACTTCTCTGAACAAGCTCATCGGAAAATATCTACAATTAACAACCAGGGAGCTTGTAATACAGCAGTAATGTCCCTCCCTCTGCGCCAGGGTAGCTGGGTTCAAGTCCAGAGGTGCATCATATGGCAACTGCTCTTCCCAAGCTCGCGAGAAACCACAGAGAATCGTGAACACAGCCGAGCCAATCAGGCAAACCAGCCTTCTATCCATCGACTCCATCTATACATCCTGCTGCCTCAGAAAAGTAGCCAACATAATCAAAGATCCTTCCCACCCTCCGCTTATACTCTCTTCCTTTGGGCAGGAGGTAGAAAAGTTTGAATACACATCCATACAGATTCAAGAACAGCTTGTTCCCTGCTGTTATCAGACTTTTGAACGGATTGCTCAAATGTTAATGCTGATCTCTCTCTCCGCACCTTCTCTGTGGCTCTAACACTTTACTCTGCATTTTGTTCTGCTACCCTGATGGACTTTGTATGGTACGATCTGGCTGTATAGCACACGAAACAACACTTCTCACTGTGTCTCGGTACATGTGACAACAATAAAACTTATTGTGTCTGAACCAGTCGATAAAAATAACTGCAAATAATGCCCATTGTCAGAGCAGCTAAATGCGCTTGAATCATTGCAAATTGAATGATTTAGTTACGCTTTTCTCACGTGCTAAGCAGAACCATTCGTCTCTCTCCCTGGTATGGACTTGGCGGTCTTTCTTCAGGCTAAAGACCAACAAAATTCCTTTCCGATGCTCACCTGCTGCTACCCGGTGTGAACCCGCTGGTGCAGTCGTAGGTGGGATGACCGGGTGAAGGCCTTGCCACACACAGAGCAAGAGAACGGCCTCTCCCCGGTGTGGATGCGCCGGTGCTTCCGCAGGCTGGATGCATCGGCAAATCCCTTCCGGCAGACCAGGCAGGTGAAGGGCCTCTCCCCGGTGTGGACCCGGCGGTGGGCCAGCAGGCTGGTCGACCGGGTGAAGGCCTTCCCACAGGCAGAGCAGGCGAACGGCTTCTCTCCGGTGTGCGCCATCTGGTGCCGCTGCAAGTTGGTGAGCCGGGTGAACTGCTTCCCACACACGGAGCAGGCAAAGCGCCGCTCAGCAGAGTGGACCGTGCGGTGGTTCTGCAGGGCAGACGGATCGCTGAATCCTTTGCCGCACTCAGAGCAGTTAAACGGCCTCTCACTGCTATGCACCCGCTGGTGTAGTCGCACGTGAGATGGCTGACCAAAGGCCTTCCCGCACTCAGAGCATCGGAACGGCCTCTCTCCAGTGTGGACCCGCTGGTGAGTAATCAGGTGGGATGACTGAGTAAACCCCTTCCCACACTCAGAGCATCGGAACGGCCGCTCCCCGGTGTGGACCCGCCGATGGGTGACCAAATGGGATGAGTGAGTGAATCCGTTGCCGCACACGCAGCATGTGAACGGCCTCTCCCCAGTGTGACTGCGTCGGTGAATCGCCAGGGCAGACGGGGACGAAAATTCCTTCCCACAGTCCCCACATTTCCACGGTTTCTCCATGGCGGAGGAGTATTTGTGTCTCTCAAGGTTCGGCAATCAGTCGAAACTTTGCTCACACCCGAAAAATGGATATACTCTTTTCTGGTCTGAATAGTGCGATGCTTTCCTCAGAGTGTAACGATTGGTCAGTGCACTGGAACACTGTGTGGAACGTTGGGTACTCCTTCAGTCACACTGGCGTTTAAAACCTGTGGAATCAGACAGAATGGACAAATATTTCTCTTCCTTGATTTATGTGCCAATGATATTCCACACTGATGAATTGAGTGACTCCGTGAGATATTGATGTAATGTTTGTTCTGAGATTTGTATGTGTGAATCCTCCTCTTTAATCAGCCTGTAAAAGGAGTTTACACAGGTTTTCACTGCTAGTACGTGATAGAAATTCATATTACGTGTGTATGTATGTATGTTATTTAATTTTAAAATGTGGGCTTTAGAAATTCATATTATATGTATGTAAGTGTTATTAAAGTTCATATTGTGTGTATGTACATGTTATTAAAAGTTGGTCATTATGCATGCTGTTAGTGATTAAAAATACATAGGGGATGTGAGGAAGAATATTATTGAGGCAGGAATTGAGAATGATCTGGAACTCGCTGCCTACATGGTTCTTGGAATTGGGGTTGATAAAATTATTACAAAATAAAATTGGATGAGCATTTGAAAGAAATAAACAGGTATCCTATTATTGTGTAGATATAATGTACCTACAGGACTATGTTAAAAGACCATAAATCTTATGAATGAACCTTAGAGAATCATAAATAACATGTCAAATATTCACCAAATAACATCAGACTCCATTATCTTATTAATTGAAAGATTACTGAAATGAGAAATTACCCCTTTAAGTTGTGAACTTTAGGAAAGAGGCCATTCTTTTAGCCAAATTAATGTGTCATGGTAGGGGAGCAAAGAATGTCAATGTATGGAAAAGAGAGGCAAGTTAACCGACTTTTGCAGAGCCTGGCTGCTCGCTGGATTTACTTCTTCTTCCCTTCAGTTACTGCAAGCGAGCAGTATTCTTCCCCACCCCCCAGATGGATGAGAAAAGGAAAGTAGAAAAGACATTGCTTTGCTCCCAGCTGTTGCACAGAGGAAGAACTGTCACTTTGAACCTCACAAGACTTCCGCGTTGTGACGTCCTGGTAGAGGGTGGGGCCTGCCTGAAGCCGCCAACAGGAATCACAGATAACAAGCGTGGGGCTGGATGAACACAGCAGGTCAAGCAGCATCATAGGAGCAGGAAAACTCGACGTTTCGGGCCTAGACCCTTCATCAGAAATGGGGGAGGGGAAGAGGGTTCTGAAATAA
>JAHRHZ010000281.1:148187-275481 GCA_024137785.1 Ginglymostoma cirratum | reverse complement strand
CAGATGCGGCGGAGGCGAAGGAATTGGGAATAGGGGATGGCATTTTTGCAGGAGGGTGGGTGGGAGGAGGTGTATTCCAGGTAGCTGTGGGAGTCAGTGGGCTTGAAATGGACATCTGTCTCTAGGTGGTTGCCCGAGATGGAGACAGAGAGGTCCAGGAAGGAGAGAGAAGTGTTGGAGATGGTCCAGGTGAACTTCAGGTTGGGGTGGAAGGTGTTGGTGAATTGGATGAACTGTTCGAGCTCCTCGTGGGAGCACGAGGCGGCGCCGATGCAGTCATCAATGTAACGGAGAAAGAGGTGGGGTTTAGGAATCACAGCGCTCATTGCTGACGTCTAGGCGTCCCAGCCCAGGGGCGTGGAAAAGAAAGCCACGCCCCCGCCCTTTGTTCCGCCTCCTGGAGCCACGGTTTCCAGGGCAACCGGCTCGGGGATCTGACCCTCCCCCTATCTCCTGGCAATGGCTGCCCCCGAGAGAGATCGAGCCCCGGCCACTAGCGGCAACTGCGCCTGCTTCGGGCAGCTGCGTCCCCACATCACACCCCACCCCCCGCCAAACTGCGCCCCTTCCCTCTAAATTTGATTTTCATGCAGCACAGGATTTATTTTTTTTTTGAGGTTCCCATTGACTGATACTTCCTCTGCGCACCATCTGTCAGTAAAGCGATTTCCAGACCCTCCCCAGGATTCAGAGAGCTGTGGGACTCTGGAGCTGGAATTAGGGCGTGACCTGTTCAGGGGTGAAATGGTGGGCATTTTATGCAACCTATTGAATGAGGTATTTCCAATGCAATTAATCCTGTCGGAGATCAAATCTTTCTAATCTATTTACCACGGGTTGAAAAACAGAGAGGTGAAGCATTTATATTTGAAGAGAAATCCCTCCATTTTTGACCGAGATTCAGCTCGGAATAGTAATAAAACTAAGAACTGCAGAGGGGGAAGATCCGAAAGATAAACAGAAATTGCTGGAGAAACCCAGCAGGTCAGGTAACACTGCTTTAGCCCCACTGATGCTGCCAGACCTGCTGAATTTCTCCAGCAATTTCTGTGTTGGAAAAGTTGTTATCTTGGGACATTTGATTCAGCTCAGAGGTTAGCATTAGAGAAAAAGATTTTGATTTTCTTTTCAAAACATTTCCTGAAAATCAGGCTATTGATGACACATTATTCAGAGTGATTTGATGTTCTGCTGGAGTAACCAGTATTTACTATTGTTGGGATAGCAAGAACCGCAGATGCTGGAGTCAGAGATAACAAAGTGTGGAGCTGCAGGAACACAGCAGACCAGGCAGCATCAGAGCAGGAAAGCTGAAGAAGGGTCCCGACCCGAAATGTCAGCTTTACTGTTGTTGGTGTATTTTTTTTGTTTAAAATTCTCCATTAAAATCCAAAGATGTGCAGGTTAGGCTTACTGACCATGCTAAGTTGCCCATACTATCCAGCGTTGAGCCGGTGGATTGGCCATGGGAAGCATGGAGTTTAGGGATGGGGGATGTCGTGGTGGGATGCTCTTCAGAGGGTTGGTGTGGACTCAACGGGTTGAATGGCCTGCTTCCACACTGGGGATTTATTAATTAATTGTGTGCATTTATACCTACAACATGATATAGTGGGCAATATTGTTACACCTCACTGGGGTAGCACACTGGAAGTCAAAGAACCCAATTCCTGGAGATGTTTCAGAAGTTAATTTTTTCAAAAGTGTGCAGAATCGCCCAATTTACCTGTCTCTCAGGACCAGATTGACAGAAAGCACGGAGTAGTTTTCTCAACAACAATGCTATTTATTACAGACAAATAGACTAACTACAGGTAAAAATAACTATTAGCATACGGCTATACTCATTGAATATCTAACCTCCCTATAAACTTCCCCTCTATATACACACAGACAGACACACACACACACAGACAAGTAAAAAAGGAAACTGTTATCATCATGGAATCATCATAGAATCCCTACAGTGTGGAAACAGGCCCTTTGGCCCAACAAGTCCACACCGAACCTCAGAGCATCACACCCAGACCCATCCCCCTATAACCCACCCAATCTACACCTCCCTGAACACTACGGGTAATTTAGCACGGCCAATCCACCTAGCCTGCACATCTTTGGACTGTGGGAGGAAACCGGAGCACCCGGAGGAAACCCACGCAGACACAGGGAGAATGTCTGTGTGGAGTTTGCACAGTCACCTGAGGGTGGAATCCTGGTGCTGTGAGGCTGCAGTGCTAACCACTGAGCCACCGTGTTATGGACAGAGGGAATGAATATAAAGGCAGTGCACACGGCCTTGCTCATAGGACCCACTGAACCGGTCCTTTCTGGCTTCTCAGGACATGCTGCTCCTCAATTGTCCTTACATACTTTTAAGAGTCATACAACACGGAAAGAGACCCTTCAGTCCAACTTGAATATGCTGACCAGATGTGCTAAATTAATCTCGTCCAAATTTGCTAGCATTTGACCCATATCCCTCTAAACCCTTCATATTCATGTACCCATCCAGCTGCCTTTTAAATGTTGTAATTGTACCATCCTCCACCACTTCCTCTGGCAACTCGTTCCATACACGTACCACCCTTTGTGTGAAAAAATTACCTCACAGGTTCTTTTTAAATCTTTCCCCTTTCACCTTTTAAACCCTCCAGTTTTGGATGCCCCCACCTTGGAAAAAGATCTTAGCTATTCACCCTATCCATGCCCCTCATGATTTTACAAACCTCTGTAAGGTCATCACTCAGCTTTCAACGCTCCAGGGAAAACAGCCTCAGCCTATTCAACCTCTCCCTATAACTCATTTCCTCTAGTCCTGGCAAAATCCTTACAATATTTTTCTGCACCCGCTCAAGTTTAACAACTTCTTTCCTATAGATGGGCAACCAGAATTGTACGCAGTATTCTAAACGTGGTCTGTACAGCCGCAACATGACATCCCAACTCCTATACTCAATGCACTGAACAATAGAGGTAACTGTGCCAAATGCCTTCTTCACAATCTTTTCTATGTGCAACTCCATTTTCAAGGAACTATGCACCTGCACCCCTAGGTCCCTTTGTTTAACAATATACCCCAGGGCCCTACCATTAATTGTATGAGCCTCATCAAAATGCAACACCTCACATTTACCTAAATTAAACTCCATCTTGCACTCTGAGATAATCTTTGCTCGCTTGTAGAAGGTACAGGGTGGCTGGTTCACACTTATAAATCCTGTGACCCGTTCATTAAGAGCTACAGCATACAGCAATTATAAAGTCATCCAAGACAGAAACAGACCCTTTGGTCCAACCAGTCCATAATCCCAAATTAAACTAGTTTCACCAGCCCGTTCTTGGCCCATTTTCATCCAAACATTTTTTATTCACGTACTTATCTATATGAGTTTTAAATGTTGTAACTGCACTCGCATCCACCACTTCTGCTGGAAGTTCATTCCACACACAAACCACTTGTATAAAAAAATTGCCCCAATGTCTTTTTAAAATCTTTCTCCTTCCACCATAAAAATATGTCTCCTAGCCTTGAAAACCCCACCCTAGGGAAAATACACCTATCAATCACCTGTACCCCTCATGATTTTATAAACCTCTATAAGATCACCCCTCAAACTCCTGTGCTTCAGTGAAAAAAAGTCCCAGTCTCTCCTTATAACTCAAACCCTCCATACCCTGCAACATCCTGGTAAACCTCTTTTGAAGCCTCTCCAGCTTAATAATATCCTCTCTATAACAGGGCGACCAGAACTGCACACAATACTCCAGAAGAGGCTTCAACAATGTCCTGTACAGCCTCAACATGACGACCAAACTCCTATACTCAAAGGTCTGAGTAATGAAGGTAAGTGTGCTAAAGTGCCTTCTTCGCCACCCTGTCTTTATACGACGCAAACTTCAAAGAATTATGTACCTGAATACCTAGGTCTCCAAGTTCTCCAGCACTGCTGAGGGGAAAACAAAAGTGGCTATCTTCAGGCTCGAGATGCTTTTTTATTTCAGAACAAAAGTAATTCCTTCCTCTCCAGATGTCCAATAGTTTGTGTCAAGATGTTCCCAGTCCAAGTTATTCGGCACCCAATTACAAAGTTATTGGCAAGTGGAAGGCCTTTGTCAACAATAACTGGCTGCTACTCCACTGAACTGCCAAAACTCCACTTGTACATACTCATTGGCTCATGCTTGTCTGCAGATTAGGCTTCCACTACTCATAGTCATAGAGGTCTACAGCACAGAAAAAGGCCCTTCGGCCCCGTGAATCTGGACTGGTCAAAAACAATATTCTAATCCCATTTTGCAGCACTCGGCCATAGCCTTGGCACTGCAAATGCACATCTAAATACTTTTCTTTAGAGCAGAGAAAACTTGGGGGGTGGGGGGAAAAACACGATTGAGGTGTGTGAGATTGAGGGGTATAGACAGGGCGAGTAGGAGCAGCCGTTCCCCTGGGCTGAGGAGTCAAATCACGAGATTTAGGGTGAGGGGCAGGAGATTCAGAGGGGATTTGGGAAAAAACGTTTTCACTCAGCGGGTGGTGGGAATCTGGAATGCACTACCTGGGATGGTTGTGGAGGCCAGAAACCTTACAACCTTTAAAAAATATTTGGATGAGCACTTCAACTATCATTACATTGAAGGATATGGGACAAGTGCAGGAAATTAGTGCACTTTTCGTGGTAGTTACATCGGTCCAGGCTCGATGGGCTGGAGGGCCTTTTCTGCGTTGTGTGAATCTGTTCTTAAATGACATGAGGTTTTCTTCCTCTATCACACTTACAGGTAGTGAGTTCCAGATTCCATCACCCTCTGGGTGAGAACATTTTCCTCATATCCATTCTGAACCTTCTATCCCTTACCTTAAATCCAAGCGCTCTGGTCATTGATCTCTCAACAAAGATCCTTCCTGTTTATCTTGTCTATGCCCCTCACAATTTTATATATCTCAATCACATCGCTCCAAGTCTCCTCTGTTCCAAGGAGAGCAACCCCAATCTATTGACATAACTGAAACTCTACAGCCCAGGCAACATGCTGGTCAATCTTCTCTGCGTCCTTCTCCAGTGCAATCGCATCCGCCCCCTGCCGGCTACAATGTGGATTCCAAAACTGTACACAACATTCTAGCTGTTTTGGTCTCCTTGTCTGTTGCTCTGTTAGTTGCTCTGGTTATGGAAGGAGGGGAACAAAGATTTGCCAGGCTGATCCCTGATAGCAGGACGAATGTATGGAGAGACACCTGGTCAGTTGGGACGACAATCACTGGTTTTTCAAAGAATGAGGGGAAGATCTCAAAAAAAAAAAAACCCTGCAAAACTCTATCAGGACCAGACAGTGTAAATGCAATAAAGGATGTCCCCGATGACCAGAGAATCCGGAACCAGTGGTCATGGCATTAGTATATGTGTAGGCCATTCACATCCGAGATGAGGAGAAATTTCTTCACCCAGAGAGTGGATGAGCCTGTGGAATTCTCCGTCACAGAAAGCGGTTGGGGCCAAAATGTTTTCAAGAAGGAGTCAGGTGTAATTATAGGGTCATACAAACGGAAACAGGCGCTTTGGTCCAACTGGTCCATGCCGACCCTAATCCCAAACTAAACTAGTCTGACCTGTACGCTCCAGGCCCTTCTCCCTCCAAACATTTATTCATGTACATATCTAAATGTCGCTTAAACACTGTAACTGGACCCGCATCCACCACCTCCTCTGGAAGCTCATTCCACACACGAACCACAGTCTGTGTAAAAAAATTTGACCCCCATGTCTTTTTAAAGTCTTTCTCCTCTCACCTTAAAATCATGCCCCCGAGCCTTGAAACCCCCCATCCTAGGGAAAAGACACCTACCATTCACCTTATCTACACCCCTCACGATTTTATAAACCTCTATAAAAGGTCACCCCTCAACCTCCGAAGCTCCAGTGAAAAACGTCCCACTCTATGCTTATAACTCAAACCCTCTATTCCTGGCAACATCCTGGTAAATCTCTTCTGAACCCTCTCCAGCTTAATAATATTCCTCCTATAACAGGCTGACCAACACTGGATGCAATGCTCCAGAAAAGGCCTCACCAACATCCTGTACAACCTCAACATGACATTCCATCTCCTATACTTAAAGGTCTGAGCAATGAAGGCAAACATGCTAAATGCCTTAACCACCGTACCTGTGATGCAAACTTCAAAGAATTGTGCGCCTGAATCCCTAGGTCTCTGTTTACAACGCTACCCAAGACCCTACTTTTAATCGTGTCCTTGTTTGTTAGTTGTTAGCATTAAAGGGTACGGGGGGAGAAAGCAAGGGCCGGGGACTGAGTTGGATGATCAGCCATGATCATATTAAATAGCAGAAGAGGCTTGAAGGGCCGAGTGCCTGCTCCCACTCCTACATTCCACTTTTCTATTTCTGATTTGACAGCAAATTTGCAGTATTCACTGCTGTTCTTCCTGACTCTAAACACAGTTGGAATAATGCTTCTGTTCTAAGTCTAGGAGCTCTGAACCATTGAGAACAGTTACTGAGACGCATTTCTTACACACCTCTGGATTAAGCCACATCTTCAGTCCTGGATGTGAACAGCGGCAGCAACGACAGCAGAATCCAAACCCCTGCAATCAGTCGTGATCTACCTGGTGTCTCAGAAGATGGGAGGAGCGAGTGTATCCCTTCCCACACACGGGACAGGTGAATGGTCTCTCCCCGGTGTGAACCCGCTGGTGTGCCTGCAGGGTGAACGCCCGAGTGAATCCCTTTCCGCACTGGGAGCAGGTGAAGGGCTTTTCCGCCGTGTGAACCTGCTGGTGCTGCAGCAGGGTGAACGACCCCGTGAACCCCTTCCCACAGACCGAGCAGACAAACGGTCTCTCCCCGGTGTGAGCGCGCTGGTGTTTCAGCAGGTTGGACGAACAGGTGAATCCCTTCCCACACGCGGAGCAGGTAAACGGCCTCTCCCCGGTGTGAATGCGCTGGTGCTTCTGCAGGTCACTGCTGCTTTTAAAGCTCTTCTCACAGTTGGGACACTTAAACGTCCTCACGTCGGAGTGGACGAGCTGGTGTCTCAGCAGGTTGGATAAGCGGGAGAATCCCGTCCCGCACTCTGTGCAAGTGAACGGTCTCTCCCCAGTGTGAGCCCGCTGATGAATTCCCAACTCAGACGGATAATTGAATCCCTTCCCACAGAATCCACATTTCCAGGGTTTCTGTGTGGTGTGGCTGTCCTCGTGTCTCTCCAGGTTGGATGATCAATTGAAGCCACCTTCACATTCAGAACATTTTTATGGTTTCTCCCCGTTCTGAGCGATGTGATGTTTCTCAGGCCATGTAATAGTCTTTTTCACGGTCAGTGCACTGAAACATGATTGCTCAGGCGTGCGCACATTGGTGCTGTTCCAGGCACACTGAAGTTTGAAATCTTCCCACTGACAGAACAAACATTTCTCCTCCTACATTCAATGGCCGATGATCTTCAGCATCTGTTGAATTGAGTGAATCAGTCAGATGTTTGTGATGTCTGGTTTCCATCTCCTATTCGCAAATAATTTCATTCCAGTCTTCTGTAAAAGGAGTTGAGTGTCAGCATCATGATCATTGCAAGAAAGAAATTCACAACAGGACATCACAGTTTCTATGGAACATACTTTCCTTTCTCTAGTTTTCTGTAAGGTCATTCAGTTGAACTAAAAGAAAGAAACTTCAGAATAAAGTCCCAACATAAACAAAGGCAACCTTTCTAACTAAATTCAATTCTGGTCTCCATGCTAGAGGAAAGATGTTGTGAAACTTGACAGGGTTCAGAAAACGTGTTGCCAGGTTGGAGGGTTTGAGCTGTAGGGATAGGGTGAATAGCCCAGGTCTTTTTCCCAGGATAGGGGAGTCTAAAAGAAGAGGGTATAGGTTGATGTGAGAGGGGAAAGATTTAAAAGGGACCTGAGAGACAACTTTTTCAAGCAGAGGCTACTGCATGTACGGAACAAGCTGCCAGAGGAAGTGTTGGAGACTGGTACAATTACAACATTTTAAAGGCACCTGGATGCGTACATGAATAGGAAGGGTTTAGAGCGATGTAGGCCAAATGGGACGAGATCAATTTGGGATATCTGGTCGGCATGGACGAGTTGGACTGAACGGTCTGTTTCCATGCTGTACATCTCTATGACTATATTAATCAGAATGTGACTCCCAGTGTTAACAGTAACTCTATAATCGTGAGGTCAGCACTGATTGTGGAAGGTGTCAAACATGTGATCCCTTGCCAGGATAACCCATGGTCAGGAATCACATGACACCAGGTTACAGTCCAACACGTTTATTTGAAATCACAAGCGTCTGGAGTGCTGTTCCTTCACCTGATAAAGGAGCAGAGCTCCGGACACTTGTGATTTCAAATAAACCTGTTGGACTGTAACCTGGTGTCACGTGACTTCTGACCGTGTCCACCTCCACATCAGGACAACCCAGGCAATGGCAAGAAGATGGAAGCAGAAACCATCAGATTAGCTACGATCTTAATGAATTGCGAACCGGGATCGATGGGGCAAATGGACTGTTTTTGCAGCTATTTCATTTTTACACTCAGAATGGCTGTCCCCATTCACCCCATCCTGCTGCTATAACCCACAAAGCAGCCTGGTCACCTAAGCTGTACAAATCACTGTTGTAAGCAAGCGCATGCCAGTAGAAAAGCCCCTGACTAACCCCTGCCCCATTAAACTGCACAACTAGAGTTATAAGACCATAAGACATAGGAGCAGAAATTAAGCCATTCGGCCCACCGAGTCTGCTCCGCCATTCAATAATTTCCTGAACCCCATTCTCCTGCTTTCTCCCCATAACCCTTGATCCCCTTGATAATCAAGAACCTATCTATCTCAGTCTTAAATGTACTCTTCTGTGGCAGTGAATTCCATAGATTCACCACTCTCTGGCTGAAGTAGTTTCTCCTTATCTCCGTTCTAAATGGTCTTCCCTTTACTCTAAGGCTGTGCCCTCGGGTCCTAGACTCTCCTACCCGTGGAAGCATCTTCCTAACATCTACTTTGTCCAAGTCTTCAGTATTCTGAAAGTTTCAATTTGATCTCCCTCATCCGTCTAAACTCCAATGAGTATAGTCCCAGAGTCCTCAAACGTTCCTCATATGTTAAGCTTTCCAATCCTGGGACCATTCTCATGAACCTCCTCTGAACCCACTCCAGGGCCAGTAGATCCTTCTTGAGATAACTGCAATACTCCAAATGTGGCCTGACCAGAGCCTTATAAAGCCTCAGTAGTACATCCCTGCTTTTATATTCAAGTCCTCTCAAAATAAATGCCAACATTGCATTTGCCTTCCTCACTCCTGACTCAAACTGCAAGTTTACCTTTTATCTTAAGAGAATCCTGGACTAGAACTCCAAAGACTCTTTGCACTTCAGACTTCGGAATTTTCTCCCCATTTAGAAGATAGTCCATGCTTTTATTCTGCTTACCAAAGTGCATGACCTCACACTTTCCCATGTTGTACTCCATCTGCCACTTCTTTGCCCACTCTCCTAATCTGTCCAAGTCATTCTGCAGCCTCACCACCTCCTCAATACTACCTGTCCTTCCACCTATCTTTCTATCATCTGCAAACTTAACCAGAATGCCCACAGTTCCTTCATCTAGATCATTAATGTACAAAGTGAAAAGTTGTGGTCCCAGCACGGACCCTTGCGGAACACCACTTGTCGCCAGCTGCCATCCTGAGAAAGACCCCTTTATCCCTACTCTCTGCTTTCTGCCAGACAGCCAATCTTCTATCCATGCTGGCACCTTGCCTCTAACACCATGGGCCCTCATCTTACTCAAGTCAGAGATGTACAGCACAGAAACAGACCCTTCAGTCTAACTCCTCCATGCCGACCAGGTATCCTAAATTAATCTAGTCCCATTCGCCAGTATTTGGCCCAAATCTCCCTAAACCTTTCATATTCATGTACCCATCCAGACACCTGTTAAGTGTTGTAATTGTACCTCATCCTCTGGCAGCATATTCCATACATGCACCACCCTGTGTGTGAAAAAGCTGCCCCTCTCACCTTAAACCTATGCCCTCTTGTTTTGGACCCCTTTATCCTGGGAAAAAGACCTTGGCTATTCACCCTAACCGTGCCCCTCACAATTTTATAAACCTTAATAAGTTCATCTCCTCGGTCTCTGACATTCCAGGGATAATAGCCACAGACTATTCAGCCTCTCCCTATAGTTCAGACCCTCCAGCCCAGCAATATCCTTGTAAATCTTTTGTGAACCCTTTCACGTTTAACAACATCTTTCCTATGGGAGTCAGAACTGAATGCAGTATTCCAAAGATGGCCCAAATAAATGTCCTGCACAGCTGCAACATGACCTCCCAACTCCTATATTCAGTGCATTAACCAAAGGCAAGTGTACCAAATGCCTCCTTCCCTACACTGTCTGCCTGTGACTCCACTTTCAAGGAACTATGAACCTACACCCCAAGGTCCCTTTGTTCAGTAACACTCCGCCAGGACCTTATCATTAAGTCCTGCCCTGACTTGCCATTCCAAAATGCAGCAGCTTACATTTATCTAAATTAAACTCCACCTGTCACTCCTCGACTCACTGGCCCATCTGATCAAGGTCTTGTTGTACAAGTGCATGGGGCTGAAAGTGCCTCCAAACATTATGGTGCAACTCCTTCAAGTCACCATACATGGGCCTGAAAAATACACGGCCCATGGACTCCTCCAGGATGCAAACGTCAGCTGCAAACAGGGGAGTAAATGAAGATGCTGAATGAGCCAGTCATTGCCCTAAGCACTAGGACCCAGTGGTGCAAATTGGACGCCTCGGTTCCCACCCCCCCAGTTACGTCACACAGGCATTCACGCATGCGCACAACTCCCCGCGGATCCAAGATGGCGGCGGTTCAGCAGGAGCTGATCCCGGGAAAAGGCCCATGGTCACAAACGCGGGACTTTCAGGTCGTCAAACGAAGCTAGAGGTATTTAGTAAGTGTTTATAAACCCTTCCCGTCCACCCGCCGGCTCCAACGCTCCCTCCCCGATCCCGCATCCTCACCGCCCGCAGAGGAGCAAAAACTCGATGTCTCTGTTCGTTGTTGTTACCATCTCTGCGCATACTCCAGACACTGGGTGGGACTACGCTTGCGTACTGCTCGCCTATCGCCTGGATAGGGGACAGCCACCACCGCGGGGCATGATGGGTAAATACCCTGCCATTGGTGTGTTTTTTTATTGCCGTGAAGTTGAACGTAAGGCAGACGTGGTAATTAGACAGTGAAATTTTTCGGAATACTGGCAGCGTAACGGACAATGAAGGGCACGAGTTCCTAAAGTGTTTCCATGAGAATATTCTGCAACATATTTTCTTCATCAAGGGGATTTGGGCTTTGCTGGCTGGGCCAGTATTTATTGCATATCCCAATTATCCATAAGAAGGTGGTATTGAGCTGCCTTCTTGAATCGCTGCAGTCCACTTGGTGTAGGGACACCCACAATGATGTTCAGGAAGGGGGTTCCAGGATTTTGACTCAAAAATATGTTTTCAGTAATACAGCAAAGGAGGCACTACTGAAACTCGTTCCTGGAAATGAGATGGGCCAAGTGTCCTTCAGTGAGCATTTAAAGGATTGTGATTGTTGTACATTAAGATTTAGGCTGACAATTATGAAGAGGATACGGAACAATCCAGAGAACAAACAATTAACTGGGAAAAACCAACTTTAATGGGGTAAAGACAGACTGGGTTACAAAAACATAAGTTGCTGGAAAAGCTCATCAGGTCTGGCAGCATCTGTGGAGAGAAATCAGAGTTAATGTTTTGGGTCCAGGCTGATTGTTATCCACTCCTTTGTCCGTCCAACTGTTCTCCTCTCTCTTTTGTTTCTATGTCCACGTATCATTTGCTCCTTAGCCCCTCCTCCTACCCTATCTTCTGCATAAAAAAACAGCTTTTTCCTAGCTACCATCAGTTCTGAGGAAGAGTCACCAGACTCATAACGTTAACTCTGATTTCTCTCCACCAGATCTACTGAGCTTTTCCAGCAATTTCTGTATTTGTTTCAGATTTCCTGTTCCGCAGTTCATTTAGTTTTTATTTAGACTTGAATTACAGATTGGTAAGAAAATTTGCAGTTGAATAATTGCTTATCTTTTTAGAAGAGGAATTTTTGACTCAGTCAAGTCAAGAAAGGTTGGGTAAATGAATCCAAAGCTCCCAGGATGACAAAAATAATTTTAAAAAATTAAGATAAAGGAGAAAAAGAGCTCTTTTGCCAGATGTCAGATAGAAAATATATTTGAGAACAAGGCTGAATAAAGAAATTTCAGTGGTGAAGTGAGAAAACAAAGAAAAACAAAAATTGTGTATGAAAAGAGACTAGCAGTCTACATGGAGGGGATTCTATGTTCTAAGATTCCCGTAGAAAATATAAGTTCTCTCTGGGCATATAATCAGCAGAAGTGTGGTAAAGGAGCAGGAGGTCCCAATTAGGGACCTAAAAGGGGATTTAATAGGGTGTAGCTGAGGTATTAAATTAACACTTTGAAACTGCATTTACTAAAAAACAAGATGTTATGCAGAGCATGATGCATGATGCAATAGTTCAGGCACTTCTCTCTCTGTAGAATAATCCAGTCAGTCCCATTCCCCCTCCAAATCCTATTTTATTTTCCTGAGGGAACCTGTTCAAAGAGATTATTACACACCTGTAGAGATGGGACTTGAACCCACGCCTCTTGGCTCAGAGGTAGGGACACTAACATTGCACGACAGAAGCCCCCCCTCGATAACCTCCTGATTTACCTTTATTAATTCACAAGATGTATTGCCAATTGCTAATTTCCCAGAGGAGCATTAAGAGTCAACCACATTGCTGTGAGTCTAGAGTCACATATAGTTGAGATAAGGACATAAGCAAACCAATGGTTCATTCCCATTTCAAAGTTATCATTAGATTTTAATTCCAAACTCCAATTCCACCATCTGCCACGGCAGGATTCAAACCTGATTACTCATACCGTTACCCAGGTCTCTGGCTTAATTGTCTGATGATAATACCATTAGGCCATCACCATCTGCCTATGTTTTCCGAGCATCCTGTTCAGAGATGTTATTATGCAGTTCTGGAGCAGGTAGGACTTGAACCAGGCCTCCTGGTCAGAGATAAGGACACTACACTGCACCGTAAGAGTTCCTTCTATACCCTCCTATCCCTGCAAGTTTATTTACATCAGCTGTTCATCACAATTTCCTTTTGGAATTATTACCACTGTTCCTGTAGGGACAGAGTCCCAGATTATGATAATTCACTGCCTAAATAAAGTTCTTACTCAGATCCCACCGTATTTCTAATGAAATAATACGTTCTGGCATATTACACCCATTTTTAGTCCAGTCATTGTTAGATTAGAGGACAGAATAGATTAAGTAACAAAAAAAAAGGGAACAAAAAGCAAAGGCTATAAATTGGTTGCAGCAAGGAAACAAAACATAGGTCCTAGGTGAGCGTTAATGGGAGAATAAAGCAAGAAAAGGCTCTCCAATTCTGCTCCAAACAACAGTTCCGTTGGACTTGAAGCATTTCTCTTTAAATCTGTTTCTTTCTGTACAGATAGTGCTGCGTTTTCCCAGCACCATTGCCGCAGAAGGCTGTGGAGACCAAGTCATTGTGTGTATTTCCAAAAGAGATAAATTAGTTCTTGATTAGGAAGGGGATTGAGGGTTATGGGGAGAAGGCCGGAGCATGGGGTTGAGAACCATCAGTCACGATCTAATTGCTAAGCAGTACTGATGGGCTGAATGGCCTAATTCTGCTCCTATATCTTATGATTTTATTTTACCCGGGCAGGGAGTGTGGGAAGGTATGGAGTGTGAAAGGAGGAGAGACCACAAACCCCGGATAAGAAGCTGGAGATCCCAGTTTGCAGCTCACGGGCTTTTGTCTGGGAAAAAGACCCTGGTCAATGGCTGCCATCTCGGTTGGGCAGACAGTAGCATGCATGTGCCCCCACACTGAAAATGAGTGGAGCTTTAGGGTCCTGTGACCAGGAGAGAACTTTACTGTCTCATTAATTTCACTTTGCATAGAGGAGCTGGTGAGTAGCCTGGGTGAGATGATAGAGTCAGATAGATTTCAACCATTCACTGACTTGTTTCTCAGGGCGCTGGGGTGACAAATCAGGAGTTCACAGAATTCCTACAGTGTGGAAATAGGCCATTTGGCCTATTGAGTCTCCACAGATCCTTTGAAAAAGCATCCCATCGAAATCCAACCCCCCACCCCATTCCTATAACCCTGCATTTTCCCATGGGCTAACCCACATATCCCTGGGCACTACGGGGCAATTTAGCCTGGCCAATCTACCCAACCTACACATCTTTGGACCATGGGAGGAAAGCCATGCAGATATGGGGAGAATGTGCAAACTCCATGCAGACAGTCGCTCAGGGATGGAATTGAACCTGGGTCCCTGGTGCTATGAGGCAGCTGTATTAACCCCTAAGTCATCATGGTGCCTCAGTTAACCTGCCGAGTTTAAAATCTAAATGTAGTCTAGGAGTTAACTGCCAATCGTCACTAAATGCAGCATTCAACATGACAATGCCTCTCCTAACCAGAGTCCCCTTGTCAATCAATCAGCACTGACACCTCATAGAGCCTGAATGTCGGTTTTCCTCCTCGTTGGAATTCTTGCAAATTGTCCTGGTAAGTGCAAGACAAAAGCCTTTGACAAAACCTGTCAGTTTTCAGCTACACTCAAGTTTTGGTCTACCAAATGACTATTTATATATAACATCCCTCTCTTTTGCACCTATATCTCTGATCACTATCTAACCCTGTCTGCCTGTTTCGCTCCTCCAGTGTCTTGTGTAGGTCCAGACAGGCTCCCTTCCCTGATGGACAAGAGTGAACAAGTTTTGGGCTTTTATGACAGTGCAGCAGCTTTAGCGGTCACCTTTAGTTCATGGAAAGCCCCCAAATTCATTCATCTCAATTTCACAACCTACGTTTGTGTTTTTCTCAGGGTTACTTCCTTCATCTCTGTTTCAAATCAGTTTCACCAGGCAAGGATCTGACAGAGTTGCCCAGTTTTGATCAGCCCGAAAGTCATCGGATTTTGAACACGGAAGGAGAAAGCGCCATTCAGTTAGGGGAGAAACCCTGCACGTGTTCTGTGTGCGGGCAAGGCTTCAGCTGATCATCGGGTCTGAAGAACCACAATTGCAGTGGGAGAAACCATGGAAATGTGGGCACTGTGAGGAAGGATTCACATCCCCATTGGAGCTTAAAGTTCACCAACACAGTCACATGGGGAGAGACCATTCACCTCCTCCAAGTGTGGAAAGGGATTCACTTGGTCATTCACCGTGATGTCCCGTCATCGTGTTCGCATTTTTAAATGTCCAGACTGTGGCAAGTGCTTTAAAAGTTCAGGCAATCTAATGTCCCATCAACAAGTTTACTCTGACGAGAGACCATGTGAATGTTCAGTTTGTGTGAAATGTTTTAAGAGTCCCAACAATCTAATGTCCCATCGACGTGTTCACCTGGATGAGAGACATTTCAAATGTTCAGAGTGTGGCAAGTGCTCTGAAAGTTCTGGGGAACTGAAGTACCATCAACGCGTTCACAGTCAAGAGTGACTTTTTAAATACTTGGACAGTGGAAAGTGTTACAAACATTCTGGGGAACTTAAATATCATCAGCTTGTTCACACCGATGAGAGACATTTTAAATGCTCAGACTGTGGGAAGCGCTTATAAAAGCTCTGGCGAACTGATGCGCCATCCGCGGGTTCACACTGATGAGGGGCCTTTTATGTGGTCAGACCGTGGAAAGCATTTTAAGCGTTCTGGGGAACTGATGTCCCACCAATGCATTCACACAGACAAGAGACCATTTGGTTGCTCTAAGGGTGGGGCCCGTTTCAAACGATCATCTCAAGTCTTCATCCACCAGTGAGTTCACACTGGAGAGAGAAAAATTCATCTGCTGCGAGTGCGGGAAGGGATTCACTCGGTCATCCAACCTACTGAGCCACTAGCTAGTTCACAAGTAGTCACAGTGATTGGGTTTTGCTGTTAGTCACATCCAGGTCCCAACAACGTTCAATTAGAAGTGGCTCAATTACTCATGGAATATGAGCAGCACTGGCTGGGCCAGCATTTATTACCCATCTCTAGTTGGCCTTGAGATGGTGCTAGTGAGCTACCTTGTGCTACAATTTTGTGTAGGGAAACTCACAGTGCCATTAAGGAGGGAGTTCCAAGATTTTGACCCAGTGACACTGAAGGACTGGTGATGTATGTCCAAGTCATGCTGATGAGTGGGATTGGAGGGGAATTTGCAGGGGATGATGTTCCCATGTATCTGCTGTCCTTATCCTTCCAGATGACATCGGTACTGGGTTTGGAAGGTGCTATCTAAGGAGCCTTGGTGAATTCCTGAAGTGTGTCTTGTAGAGGTCACATACTTTTGCTACTGATCGTCAGTGGTGGAGTGAGTGGTGCCAATCAAGCGGGGGCTAGTTTGTCCTTGGATGGTGTCAAGCTTCTTGAGAGCTATTGGCGCTGCACACATCCAGGCAAGTGGGGAGTATTCCATCACACTCCTGACTTGTGCCTTATCGATGGTGGACAGGGCCTTTGGGTGGGTGGATTGGTGTCAGGAGGTGAGTGCCTCACTGCAGGATCCCCAACCTCTGACCTGCTCTTGTAGCCACTGCATTTATATGGGCTGATCCAGTTCCATTTCTGGTCAATGGTAACCCCCAGGAGATTCAGTGATGCTTATGCCATTGAATATCAAGGGGCAATGGTTAGGTTGTCTCTTGCTGGAGATGGTCATTGTCTGGCACTTTTTTGGTGTGAATCTCACTTTCAAGCCCAAATCTGGATATTGTCCGGATCTTACTGCATTTTGACATGGACTGCTTCAGTATCTGAGGAGTAGCCAATGGTGCTGAACATTATGCAATCATTAGTGAGCATTCCCAGTTCTGACCTTATGGTGGATTGGTCGATGATGGTTGGGCCTAGGACGCTACCCTGAGATGCACCTGCAGAGATGTTGTGGAGCTGAGATCATAGAATCCCTACAGTGTGGAAACAGGCCCTTTGGCCCAACATGTCCACACCAAACCTCAGAGCATCCCACCCAGACCCATCCCTCTATAACCCACCTAATCTACACCTCCCTGAACATTATGGGCAATTTAGCATGGCCAATCCACCTCACCTGCACATCTTTGGACTGTGGGAGGAAACCGGAGCACCCGGAGGAAACCCTCGCAGACACGGGGAGAATGTGCAAACCCCACACAGACAGTCGCCTGAGTCTGGCGTCAAACCCGGGTCCCTGGCACTGTGAGGCAGCAGTGCTAACCACTGTGCCACCATGCCGCCCCTCATGACTGACCTCCGCCAACCAGGACCATCTTCCTATGTGCCAGGTAAGACCTCAGCCTACTGCAGCTATGACTGTAACCAGTGGAGAGCTTTCTCAGATTTCCATGGACTCCAGTTTTGCTACAGCTCCTTAACACCATGCTCAGTCAAATGTAGCATTGTTATCTAGGGCAGTCTCTGTCACCACACCTCTGAACTCAGCTCTTTTGGACTGAGGCTGTGATGAGTTCAGGAGCTGAGTGGCCCTGGAAGAACCCAAACTGAGTGTCAGTGAAGGGCATTGCCGAGGAAGTGCTGTTTGGTAGCAGTGTTGATGACACTTTCCATTACCTTGCTGATGACAGAGAGTAGCAGCCCGATGGGGCGATAATTGGCTGGTTTGGATTTGTCCTGCTTTTTGTATACTGTGCACAATTGTCGGAAAGGTGCCAGTGTTTTAGCTGTTAGCTCATATGGCTGGATGGCTGGTTTTGATGCTGATAGCATGGGTTCAATTCCCTCACTGGCTGAGGTTGCCATGAAGGACCCTCCTTAATCTCTCCCCTTGCTTGAGCCCTGATGGCACTTGGTTTAAGCCACAAGCAGTCCTCTCTCATGAGAAAGCAGCCCTAGGGTCTAGTAATACAATGGAAACTTTATCTTTAGTTGTGTCATCCCAGTGTGGATAGTAGAGTGAACCAGATGCATTTTCTATGACAACCCCAGCTCCTGTCATGGTCATTGTTTTCTGTGGCCCACAAATGACCAAATTAATTCAGCTCAATTTCACAACCTGTTTTTGATGGGTTCTCTCTCATGACTTTTGTGTGTCTTAAATTCATATCACAGGGTATGAGAAGGAGGTTTTACTAATGGAAAACTCAAAAGAAAACATCATACCAGCATCTGACAGAGTCATTTAATTTCTTCGCAACCTGAACAGCGTTGGATTTCGAGAATGGAACATTCACAGTGGAGAGAAACTGTACATGGGCTGTGTGTGTGTGTGAGAGAGTGTGTGGCTGTGTGTGTGTGTGTGTGAGTGTGTGGCTGTGTGTCTGTGTGTGTGTGTGTCTGAGAGATAGTGTGTGTGTGTGTGAGAGAGATAGTGTGTGTCTGTGTGTGTGTGAGAGGGAGTGTGTGTGTGAGAGAGAGTGTGTGTGTGTGTGTGTGTCTGTGTCTGTGTGCGAGAGTGTGTGTGTGGATGAAGTTTCAATCAATTCTCTGAGCTGTCAAGACACAAGTGGGGAGGGGCAAGAAAAGAGAGAGAAAGAGTCCCCTTAGAAATGTAGGAATTATGAAGAGGATTTCATAGTCTGGGCTATTAGTGCAGTCACACTGGGGAGAGGCCGTCCTCCTGCTCTCAGCTGGTAAAGGATCCACTTGGTTATTGAACTTGGTTCGCTCTGAGGAGAGACGGATTAAGTGCCCAGGCTGCGGGAAGCATGGCTGCATAGCACACTGTTTAGATCAGCTTTGGTAAACTGCATTCAATTCTAGTCTCCCTGCTATAGCAAAAATGTTACTAAATTCGAGAAGGTGCAGCAAAGGTTTACAAGGATGATGCTGGGATTGGAGGGTTTGAGCTATAGGGAGACGCTGAATAGGCTGGGGCTGTTTTCCCTGGAGCATCGGAGGCTGAGGGGTGACCTCATAAAGGTTTATAAAATCATGAGGCGCATGGATCGGGTATATAGCCAAGCTCTCTTCCACCAAGGTAAGAGAGTTCAAAACTAGAGAGCATAGGTTTAAGATGAGAGGGGAGAGATTTAAAAGGGATGTGAGGGGCAGCTTTTTCATGCAGAGGATGGTAACTGTATGGAACGAGCTGCCCAAGGAAGTGGTGGAGGAGGCTGGTACAATTACAACATTTAAAAGGCATCTGGATGGGTATATGAATAGGAAGGGTTGAGAGGGATATGGGCCAAATGCGACTAGATTAATTTAGGACATCTGGTTGGCATGGATGAGTTTGACTGAGGGGTCTGTTTCTGTGCTGTATAACTCGATGACTGTGACTGCTCATAAAAGCACCAGGGAATGGCTGACACCATCTAGTGTGTTCACATCGATGAGAATCCATTCATCTGATCTCGCTGTGCAAGAGGGCTCAGGCAATCATCTCAACTTACTGTATGTAAGAACAAAGAGCAGGAGTTGGCCATCCAGCCCCTCAAACCTGCCCTGCCATTTGATACGATCATGGCTGATCTCACCTGGGCTTCAACTCCACTTCCTTGCCCGCTCTCCATAACCCTTCAACCCCATTACTGATTAAAAATATGTCCGTCTCCTCCTTAAATTTACTCAATGTCCCAGCACTCACCACACTCTGGGGGAGGGAATTCCACAGATTTGAGGGAAGTTCCCTTTGAGGGAAGTAATGTCTCCCCATCTCTGTTTTAAATCTGCCCCCGCCCTTGTCCTAAAACCATGACCTATCGTTCTAGATTGTCCAACATGAAGAAACATCCTCTCTACATCTACCTTGTCAATTCTCTTTCACATCTTCTGTCCCTCAATTAGATCTCATCTCATTCTTCTAAATTCCACAGGTATAGACCTAAACTTCTCAAAGTTTCTTCCCTCATCTCTGGAATCAATCTCGTATACATCAGTGAGTCCACAAAGGGGACAGCAGAAAGGACATTAAATTGGAAGGGGTGCAGAAAAGATTTACAAGCATGTTACCAGGACAGAATGATTTGAGTTACAAGGAGAGGCTGGATAAGCTGGAATTTTTTTCCCTGGGGCGTCAAAGGCTCGGAGGTGATCTTGTAGAGGTGTATAAAATCATGAGGGGTATAGATAAGGTGAATAGGAAAGGTCTTTTCCTGAGGGGAGGGGAGTTCAAAACTAGAGGACTTTTTTTTAAGGTGGGAGGAGAAAGATTTTAAAGGGACTTGAGGGGTAACTTTATCTCATAGAGGGTAGTGCGTATGTGGAATGAACTGCCAGAAGTGGTAGATGCAGGTACAGTTACAATATTTGGAAAGATATATGAATAAGATAGGTGTTGAGGAAAATGGGCCAAACGCAGGTAAATGGGACTAGTTTAGTTTGGGAAAGCTGGTCAGTATGGATGGGTTTCTGTGCTGTATTACTCTATTATACTTGCTCTGAATTTTGGAACTGATCCACAAGCAGGGGAGTTGATGGTCCAGTGGAATTTTTACTGAATCCAGAGATCCAGGTATTGTTCTGGGGACCCAGGTTCAAATCCTGCTAGGGCAGGTGGTGGAATTTGAATTTAATAAATATCTAGAATTAAGAGTCTAATGCTCTCCATGAATCCACTGTTATCCATGGGGGGAAATCCCATTTAGTTCACTAACATCAGTAGTGGGGAAAATTCTCAAATCCATTATCAAGGAGCAGAGCATTTAGAAAGAATGGCAGGATCATACAGAGCCAACTTGGATTTATGAAGGGGAATCATGCTTGACAAATCTGTTGGAATTCTTTGAAAATGTAACTACTGGAGTTGACAAGGGGGAGCCAGTTGACGTCGTATATTTGGACTTTCAGAAAGTGCTTGACAAAGTCCCGCATAAGAGATTATTGTACAAGATTAAAGTGCATGGGTTGGGGGGAGTGTTTGAGATGGATAGAAAATTGTTTGGCAGAGAGGAGACAAAGAGTAGGAATTAATGGGTCCTTTTCAAATCAGCGGGCAGTAACTAGTGGGGTATCACAGGGATCAGTGCTGGGACCCCAGCTATTTTTTAATATGTATTAATGATTTGGATGAGGGAACAAAATGTAACATTCCAAGTTTGCAGACGATACCAAGTTGGGTGGGAGGCTCAACTATGAGGAGGACGCAGAGATCCTTCAACATGATCTGGTCGGGGTGAGTGAGTGGGCAAATCAATGGCAGATGCAGTATAATTTGGATAAATGTGAGGTTATTCACTTTGGAAGCAAAAACAAGAAGGCAGGTTACTGCCTGAATGGCTGTAAACTGGGAGAGGGGAATGTGCAGCAGGACCTAGGTGTTCTTGTGCACCAGTTGCTGAAGGTAAGCATGCAGGTGCAGCCGGCAGTAAAGAAGGCAAATGGTATGTTGGCCATCATTGCAAGAAATTTTGAGTACAGGAACAGGAATGTGTTGTTGCAGTTATACAAGGCTTTGGTGAGGCCACACCTACAATATTGTGTGCAGTTTTGGTCTCCTTGTCTGAGAAAAGATGCTCTTGCTTTCCAAGGAGTGCAGCAAAGGTTTGCCAGGCTGATTCCAGGGATGGCGGGTCTGATGCATGAGGAGAGATTGACTAGGTTAGGAGATAACAAGCATGGGGCTGGATGAACACAGCAGGTCTGCTTGACCTGCTGTGTTCATCCAGCCCCATGCTTGTTATCTCGGATTCTCCAGCATCTGCAGCACCTTTTATCTCTTATCATTGACTAGGTTAGGATTGTTTTCACTGGAGTTCCGATGAATGAGGGGTAATCATATAGAGACTTATAAAATTCTAACAGGACTAGACAGGGTGGATGCAGGGACAATGTTCGCAATGGTGAGTATGTCCAGAACTATTTAGGATGGAGATGAGGAGATATTTCTTCACCCAAAGAGTGGTTAATGTGGAATACATTAACACAGGAAGTACGTGATGCCAAAACATTGAATGTATTCAAGAGGTGGCTAGATATAGCACTTGGGGTGAATGGGATCAAAAGTTATGGGGAGAAAGTAGGATTAGGCTATTGAGTTAGATGATCAGCCATGATCATGATGAATGGTGAGCAGGCTCAAAGGGCCGAATGGCCTTCTCCTGCTCCTATCTTCTATGTTTCTAATGGAAAGGAAGCTTCCATCCTTACCTGGTCTGGCCTATATGTGACTCCAGACTCCCAGCATTGTGGTTGACTCTTAACTGCCCTCTGGGCAATTAGGGATGGGCCTAGCCAGCAACACACATGAATGAAAAAAAACTATCTTACCTTACATATTGAAATGCCAGTGGGCTCACACTGGAGAGTGGCTCTTTCACATACACTGTCCCGATGGGTGTAAGTAGAAATTCACTCACTCATCCACCCTGCTGAGACACTAGGAGGTTTACTCTGATGAGATGCTTTTTCAATGCCCAGATGAGGCAAGGAAATGAATGTCCCATTAATTTGTCATGCTGATGAGAAACCATTCACATGCTTTCACTGTGGGACCAGGTTCAGGAGATCACCTGACCTCACCAAACACCAGTGAATTTACATTGGGCAGAGACCATTCACCTGCTCAGTGTGTAAGAAGGATTTGTTCACTCATCCCACTCACTGAGTCACCAGTGAGTTTGCAATTAACTGCGGGATTTCACAGTTAATCACATCCAGGACTGAACGATCTGTTGCTGTTAATAAACTCTTAACAGGTGGGATTGGTATTTCTGATAAAGTCAAATAAGTCAGCTCTGTTATGCACAGCATGTCAAGTCTTCTCAATGTTTGTAACACAAGTTAGTTACTTTCGAAGGGCTCACTCCTGCTGTGGAACTCCACCACTGACCCTGTTGAAAGCTATAAGCTCAGGAATTGGAAGGTCCAATATTTGCCAGTCGGAAAGCCTGACTAATACCTGGTGGGGAATCCTGGCAATGGAACGTTCTGGGATTTACTTGTCATCGAAGTGTGACGATGCTGTGGTCTTCAGAGTTGTGTTTTGTCCTGGTTCCTTTCAGAGAGCAACTGGGGGGCAAGTGATGAGCAGTCTATGAGAAGATAAACCACTTGTGAAGCCTTGGGGGTTTTCTTTAAAAATGGAACAATAGAAGCAGCCTGGCTGGGTGTGGCCAGCTCTCACAGACCAGAATTTCTAGGTTTTTTTTTAGGTTTAACGTTAAGCAGTTGCTGCTGTAGGCTTGATAGGGTTGGAAGCTGTAGTAATTGTCTATTGGCTGCTCCTTTCTCTGAAGTTTTCGCTTGGTATTTTTTTTCCTCTCTGCTGTTGGATTGCAGATGAGGCAAAATCTGTTTTTTGACTTTGTGTTTCTGCCACAGGGTCTGTTTATGGGATGTTACTGTATTGGAACAGTTAAATAGTTACTGTCTCTATTGTCCGGTTACATTTTCTAATAGAGTGATTATTTTAAGTTCTTCTTTCTTCTGTTGTATTTTAACTACAGTGTTTGAATAATTTGTTTTGCTGAACATCGAGTAGTTTGACCAGTCGCATTACATCTGGCTCACAGCAATTTACACTCACCTGTAAAATAAGAGAAAGTTAGGGTCTAGGCTACCTTCTTAAAATATTTTGAGAGCGTTTGGACTGGTCTGTAACGGTAGGCATGGGGTGATCAATTCCTGACTTCCTGAACTGTCGGGAACTGTTTGGAACAAGATGGGTTCAGTTTCCCAGAGAATCAGGACAAAATATCCCCGACAACTGAAGGAGGGGGGAGAAAAGAAGCAGCCTTTATAAAAAGTAAAAGATCTTTAGAAAAGGTGATGGAATAATTTTGGGAACCTTTCCACTTCACCAGGACTGAGTAGATAGTTAAAGTTGAGCTACTGAGAGAGACAGTTCGGGACAGATTGAAACAGTTTGCCAGGCTAGGACTGAGCTTTTCAATGACAATCAATCAGTCATCAATACTAAAATAGAAAGTGATTGTCATCTTGGATAAAACAGGAAATCTCCACATCCAGATGAAACAAGATGTAGGGGCATTTTTTTTTTTGCACAGAGCTGTTCTTGCGTTGAATGGACTTCCAGAGGAAGTGGTGGATCCTGGTACAGTTATAACATTTAAAAGACACTCCGTTAAGTACTTGAATAAGAAATGTTTGGAGAGATATAGGCCAGGCGCAGGCAGGTGGAACTAGTTTAGTTAGGCGTTATGGTCAGCATGAACTGGTCAGGCCTGACGGTGTTTAAAGGGCCCCTTTCCCCTATCTCCAACAGTTCAATGGAGTCAGAGCTTGTGCCCACAGACTGGCACTGAGGGAGGGCCACATTCAGCAGAAGGGATTAAAGCAGAACCAGGTAAACAAGATCAGCATTTACTGACATTTACATTTTATTCACTGCTCCTGGTACTTCCACCTTTCAGCCTGCACCATCATGGCAATGCTTGGAGTAATTGACAGGGCCGAGGCCTGACTTGAGATATAAACATAAGGACCACCTTTCAGTCACAGAATTTACAGTGGTGGAGGAGGCCATTCAGCCTCCATTCACTGGCTGAATGTGATCGTTGCAGACTGATCCCACTTTCTAACTCTTGGTCCGTCGTCCCGTGGATTACGGACCTCCCCGGCATATTGTCAGGGGTTTTGCCTCCAGCACACTTTGTGAATTCCAGAGCCTCACAAGTGTCTCAGTGAAAAATATTCCACCTTGACTTTCCTCCAATCCTTCTGCTGATTACTTAAAATGGCTGTCTCTGGGTTATTGACCCTGCTGTCAATGAAATGCCTTTCCAAGCTATCTGAGCCCCTAATAATTTTATAATCATCAATTAAAACTCCCCTCAGCCCCCTCTGTTCTAGAGGAAACAACCTCAGTCTATCTGACCTGCCCTTCTTTAAAATTCCCAGAATCTGACAACATTGACTCTTTCTGGTGCGATCATATCCTTTCTGCATGACTGGAACGTTACTCAGTCTAAATTGCATGTTTTAGACTTCGAGTCATACAATACAGAAACAGATTCTTCGGTCCAACCAGTCCATGCCGAACATAATCCCAAACTGAACTAGTCCCACCTGCCTGCTCCTGGTCCCTATCCTCCGAACCTTTCCTACTCATGTACTTATCCAAATATGTTTTAAACGTTGTAACTGTACCCACATCCACCACTTCCTCTGGAAGTTCATTCCACATTCAAACCACTCTCTGTGCAAAAAAATTTGCCCCTCATGTCTTTTCTAAATCTCTCTCCTCTCCCTGAAAAAATGTGTCCCCTTGTCTTGAAATTCCCCAACTTATGGAAAAGGCACCTACCATTAACTGTATCTATACCTCTCATGATTTTACAAACCTCTATAAGGTCACCCCTCCAACACCTGTGCTCCAGTGAAAAAGTCCCAGCCTATCCAGTCTTTCCTTACAATTCAAACCTTCCATACCCGAGTAATCAATCTCCCTCTGCTATTGGCTTTAATGTAACAGAAGATGACAGTTGGTACCTGTTTGCAATTGAGAGATATTTACAAATGATTGGATAGTTTCTTACAGTTGAGATCTTTCTCCTGTTCTGTCCACTCAGGATGATTGACAAGAGATGCTGTCCTGTGAATATCAAGCTGGAGGATTGAGCCATGATGTGTTTCCGTGTTTATCGCAATTACTCTAAATAGAACGAAGAACAATATAGCAGAGGAACAGGCCCTTTGGCCCTCCAAACCTGTGCCGACACATTTTGCCCCTCCATACTAAAACTGTCTTCCATTACAGGATCCGTATCCCTCTATTCCCTTCCTATTTATGTACTCGTCCAGGTGCTTCTGGAGTGCTGCTATTGTGTTTGCTTCTACTACCACCTCTGGCAATGCATTCCAGACATTCACCACGCTTTGTGTGCAAAAACTTGCCTTGCACATCTCTTTTAAACTCCCTCCTCGCACCTTGAAACTGTGTCCTCTGGTAATTAACACCTCCACCCTGGGGAAAAAGCCTCATACTTTCCACATTATCCATGTAATTCACGGTCTTATAAACTTCCATTTGGTTGTCCCTCAATTTGCTGCGTTCCAGTGAGAACAAATGCAGTCTATTCAACATTTCTTCATAGCCAAAATCCCCCAAACCAGGCAACATCCTGGTAAACCTTCTCTGTACCCTCTCCAAAGCATCCACATCCTTGTGGTAGCATGGTGACCAGAACTGTATGTAATATTCCAAATGTGGCCTAACTAAAAGTTCTCTAAAGTTGCAGCATAATTTGTCTATCCTTATACTCAATGCCCCTTCCAATGAAGGCAAGCATGCCATAGGACTGTTTTATTAGTTTGTATACCCGCACTACCACCTTCAGTAATCTGTGGACCTGCACACCCAGATCCCTCTGCATATCAGTACTCCTAAGGGTTCTGCCATTCACTGTATAATTTCCACCTCTACTTTACTTTTCAAAATGCATCACCTCACATTCATCCGGATTAAATTCCATCTGCCTTTTTCCTGCCCACGACTCCCAACTGAGCTATATCCTGCTGTATTCTGCGACAATCCTCCTCACTATCCGCAACTCCACCAATTTTTGTATTGTCTGCAAACTTACTAATTGGACCAGCTATGTTTTTCCCCCAAATCGTTTATGTAGACCATGAACAACAGAGGTCCCAGCACTGATCCCTGTGGAACACCACTAGTCATAGTCCTCCGTTCCGAAAAGCATCCTTCCACTGCTACCCTCTGTCTCCTATGATTAAGCCAGTTCTGTATCCATCTTGCCAGCTCACCCCTGATACCATGTGACTTCACCTTTTGTACCAGTCTGCCGTTTATCAAATGTGGTTTCAGACACCGGGTACTCAAATTCCCCATAAAAGATTGTCTCTCACTGACTTTATTAGCAATTAGGTAATGATACAGACAAAATGTTGTTATCTGATCCAGAGAACAGTGATACGACAGTGAATTCACAGCTCTCAGTATGTAACAATAAAGTATAGTTACCCAATCCGGTGAAGATGGATAATACAGTGGATTCAGAGTTCTGCTCTCCCCATGTCTAACAAGCTGCAGCTATGCAGGGGATTTTACAGTTAACTTTTGTCATCTGACCCTGCTCAAACCACAAGGATACCTCTGCTTGTTCTGACTGTCAGCCTAAGGCTGTATCACTTTCATACACAGACACCACTTCCATGTTTCACATCTCCGCACAAAGACCAGCTCTTTTCACATTGCCCTTTCTACGCAATCGCAGCCAACATGAGCAAAGAATCGAGACTCATTAATACACACTCACGACAGCAAAAGTTCCACTGGGACAATGGTTCAGACATTTTCCATTACAGGCACAATGACAAAGCAGTACAAGCATAATTGTCAACTTCACAAGAATGTCATCAGTCTGCAGGCTCCTGTTAATTACATTTTCTGAGGGGATTTTAATTTAAAAAGAGACTTGCAGGCTTGATTCACACCTTGTGGTGAGAAAGAGACACTGTGGGACATGCACTTAAGTTCAGTCACTGTAAATCACTGAGTTTTGTGTTTACCAAAGGAATGAGAGCTGAAAACAATCTTGAGTTATAAAAGAGAGAGAAAAAAAAGAATCAGTCCTGGGTTTCATTCTCAGCAGTGACAGCATTTGCCGGCAATATGTGAGTGCGCTGATGCCTCTGCAGGTGGGAGGAGTGTCTAAATCTCTTCTCACACACAGGGCAGGTGAATGGTCTCTCCCCAGTGTGAACGCGCTGGTGTCGCAGCAGGTTGAACGAGTGAGTGAATCGCTTCTCACACACTGAGCAGGTGAACGGCCTCTCCCCAGTGTGCACACGTTGGTGTCTCAGCAGGCTGGATGAGTGCGTGAATCCCTTCTGACACACGGAGCAAGTGAACGGCCTCTCCCCAGTGTGACTTCGCTGGTGTCTCAACAGGTGGGATGAGTCACTGAATCCGTTCCCACACATGAAGCAGGTGAGCGGCCGCTCTCCCGTGTGGGTGCCCTGATGTCGCACCAGATCAGATGAATTAATGAATCTCTTGCCACATTCGGAACAGGGGAAAGGCTTCTCCCCACTGTGAACATATTGATGTTTCAGTAAATCATGCTTTCTCTTAAAGGTCTTTTCGCATTCAGAGCATTTAAAAGGCCTGTTGTCAGAGTGAACACGTTGGTGTTCAGTGTATTCAGACGACTGAGCGAATTTCTTTCCACACACGGGGCAGGTGAATGGCTTTTCCCCAGTGTGAGTGCGTTGATGTCTCTGGAGGCTGGATGACTGAGTGAAACACTTTCCACACAGAGAGCAGCTAAAGGCCCTATTCCCAGTATGAACAGACTGGTGTTTCTGCAGGTGGTGAGAACAAGTAAATCCTTTCTCACACACCGCACAAACGTACGGCCTCTCCCCGGTGTGAACACGCTTGTGTATCACAAGGTGGGAAAAACGAGGGAAACTCTTCCCACACTCGGAGCAGGTGAATGGTTTCTCCCCAGTGTGAACTCGTTGGTGTGTCAGGAGGTGGGACGAATCAGCAAACCTCTTCCCACACTTGGAGCAAGCAAATGGCCTCTCCCCCGTGTGAACTCGCTTGTGTTTCAGAAGGTCAGACGACTGAACGAATCCCTTCCCGCACACCAGACAAGTGAACGGCCTCTCCCCAGTGTGAACATGGTTGTGTATCTGAAGGTGGAACAAACGTGTGAATCTCTTCCCGCATTCAGAGCAAGCGAACGGTCTCTCTCCCGTGTGAGTGCGCCGGTGAATCAGCAGGCCGCTGCTCTTTTTAAAAACCTTCTCGCATTCGGAACATTTAAAAAGCCTCTTGTCCGGTTGAACCAGCTGGTGCTCGGTGTCGCGGGGGTGCTGAGCGAATCTCTGGCCAAACTGAGAGCACCCAAAGGGACTGTCGCTGTTGTCAACTTGCTGGTGCTCTGCAAGATGCGCTGACCCACTGAATCTCTTCCCGCATGCAGAGCTGGTGGTGAACTGCCTCTCACTATTTCGAACTTGCTGGCGGGTCAGCATGTTTACCCCCTGCATCAATCCCTTTCAACAGGAAGAGGTGAATGTGCAAAACTTTTCAATGTACCCAGGTCCATGTGACAATGATAAATCAAATCAACATCTCCCCAAATTCTAGTCGAGTATGTAGGGGGTCACTTGGACTTTTCCAGTCGCACTGATGTTGGTCTTTTCCCACTCTGTGACAGATGTCTCATTGGATTTTCCTGTGGGTCTATTATTCCTCTTCCTGATAACCTTGTGGAAGGAGTTGTTCATTTTTAAAAAACACAGTCCTGACTCTGTGGACAGGATAGAAACAAAAACAGATAATTCTGGTTCCTGTGCAGCCTGATTCTACCCTAAGACTATGTGCCCCAGTCTGTCTCTCAGGGAAATACCTGACCCCTGTCCAACATGGCGCGGGCCATTGGGCGTCGAACCATACCCAGAGGTCCGCCCCTCAGTTACTCCGATTGGTGAGAGGACGGCCACCTACCGGTCCTCCAGGCCCGCCCCTCGTTCCTCCAGGCCCGCTCTTCGCCCGCACCGATTGTTGGGAGGACCAACCGCTGCATCCCGCTGTCCTTCAGCCCCGCCCCTCGTTCACTCCGATTGGCTGGAGGACCAGCCCGGCGACGTTCGGGCCTCCACGACCGGCGCCTCACACGCCGATTGGCTGGAGGACCAGCTTGTGGCCTACGGTCTTCCAGACCCGCCCTCCTATGTCCTATTGGCCGACAGCCGCCGTCATTCCAAGCCGGCCGGGAGCATGCGCACTTTCGACGTTGCCTGCGGACGGGATGGAGAGTGCCGATGGGTGAGACACCACGGGGTCCGCGGGAGGGAAAGAAAGGGATGGAGAGAGACTGTTACAAACCATATCCATGCGGTCTTCATCCGAACAAGAAGGTAACGGTCAGACGCTTCAAGCGGCTGGTCGGGCTGTTTCTCACTGCAATACACGGTGTCGGTTAACGGCTGGAGCTTCTTGGGAAGGTAGAGCGCAAGCGCAAGCGCAAGATGGGCCAGACGTGGGTCGACTTCGACTCGCCCTCTGATTGGTTGGCGGCTCTCCCGCCCACCATTATCGTCAGCCCCGCCCCGTTTTTCTATTGAGCCCCATGTCCAATTCCGTCGCTTCCCGCCCAAATGTCCTCGCCCCCAGGGTTACATGAATGAAGAGCAAGATAGAATCCCCCCAATTGGGCCGTTCAGCCCATCGAGTTCACACAGACCCTCCCTAGAGCAATCCGACCCCATATTATCTCCTTGTAACCCTGCATTTCCCATGGCTAACCCACCTAGTCTACATATCCTCGGCCACTATGGGACAATTTAGCATGGCCAATCCAGGTAGCCTGCACATTTTTGGACTGTGGGAGGAAACCAGAGGAAATGCAGACATGGGGGAGAACGTGCATACTGCACATAGACAGTCGCCCGAGGGTGAAATCGAACCTGGGTCCTTGTTGCCGTGAGGCAGTAGTGCTAACCACTGAGCCACCATGCATTCAGATTAGGGTTTGGGCTGATGACTCCACATTTCCAGTCCCTTCCTCCCACCTCCATCCTTTCAATGAATCGATCAAACTCCACGTTAAAAAAAGACTGCACCACTTTTCAGGACAGCCTCAAATACACTGAAGCCCCTTGAGAACAAAAGCGTCATTCACGGCTGTTTAAATGGTGGCGTGGCAATCTTTACACATTGACCTATTCAGGAACTTCGAGGCTTTTCAATCACTTTTGGGAGGTTTGAACAGGTGGCTTTTGAATTCAGTCAGTGCAAGAGGGAGTGCATGTGGCATAGGGATTTAAACCTCTGTAGGCAGAAAAAAACTTGAATTGCTGATTCTGAATTTGCAGTGAAGAGTTTTGTCATCATCTTTAGGTAAGGCCAGGAGCGAATTTACTGTTGAGAAATCGAACCAAACTTCATGTCAAGATCTAATGGTCATTTGGTTAACATGACAGGAGAAATATTTGTCAGTTCTGCCTGTGGAAAAAGATTGTAAACTGGAAAAGCACCAAGACACACACATCTCAGTGGGAATGTTCCAGTAAACCTCATGTGCAAAGAGCTTTAACCAGTTACAGAAACAGATACACGTACTCTGTATGGATAAGGCTTCAACTCATCATCCACAACATAGAGAAACCTTGGAAATGTGATGACTGTGGGAAGGGATTCAAGTATCCGCCCATGCTGGAAACCCATCAACCCAATTACACTGGGGAGAGACCATTCTCCTCCGCAGCATGGGAAGGGATTCACTCAACCTTCCAGCCTCGTGATACACCAGCAGATTCACACCAAGGAGAGGCCATTCAGCTGCTCTTCCTGTGGCAAGCGGTTCGGGTATTTGAACAATTTCACCATACACCGGCAACTTCACACTAGGGAGAGACCCTTCAACTGCTCCGTCTGTGGGAAGGGCTTCACTCAATCGGGGAGCTTCATGTCGCACCAGAGAATTCACTTGGAGGAGAGACTGTTCAGCTGCAATTCCTGCGGGAAGAGGTTCCGGCAGCCTCCTGAACTCGTGGTGCATCTGCAGGTCCACACAGGGGACAGTCCGTTCACTTGCACTGTATGTGGCTATGGATTCAATCATTCATCTGGCCTTTGGTCACACCAGCAAATTCACACCAAGGAAAAGCCATTCAGCTGCACTTCCTGCGGAAAGCAGTTCTGTTCGGCATCCAATCTCAGTGTGCACAAGTGTGTTCACACCGGGGAAAGGCCATGCACCTGCTCTGTGTGTGGGAAGGGATTCCCTCAGTCATCCAGCCTGTTGACACACCGGCGAGTTCACGCCAGGGAGAGGCCATTCACCTGCTCCATGTGTGAGCAGAGCTTCACTCAGATATGCAGCCTGTTGATGCACTGGCGTGCTCACAGCGGGGAGAAGTCATTCGCTAGTTTACAGTAAGGAAATGGATTTACTCAGTTACCCTGTTGCTGGTGCAAGAGTGAGTTCACAGTGGGGACAGGCTGCTCACCTGCTCTGAGAAACAGATGGGATTTCCTCAGTCATCTAACTTGCTAACACACCAGTGACGTCACACTGGAGGGAGGCCATTTATGTATCCCGAGTTTGGGAAGATGTTCACTCCTGTGATACAAACAAGTTAACAACTGACTTCATAGTAGAGTTCTTCTCTCTTTGCTGCCACACCAAAGACTTGGAACACTGTGAGCAGTTTTACGCCCAGTATCTAAGGAAGGATGGCCTTGGAGGGGGTGCAGAGGAGGTTCACAAGAACAGTCCTGGGAACGAAGGGCTTGTTATGTGAACAGCGGTTGAGGACTCAGGGTCTGTACTCTATGGAGTTTAGAAGGATAAGTCGGGGGGAGGGGACACAGAATCTCGTTGAAACTTACAGAATACTGAGAGGGCTGGATGAGTGGACGTGGAGTAGGAGAGACTAGGACCCGACAGCACAGCCTCAGCGAAAGGATGACCCTTTAGAGCTGAGATGAGGCAGAATTTCTTCAGCCAGAGGGTGGTGAATCTGCAGAACTCAGTGTATTTAGGGCAGAGATAGATAGCTTCTTGATTGGTAAGGGCATCAAGGGTTACGGGGAGAAGGCAGGAGAATTGCATTGAGAAATATATCACCTGTGATCAAATGGTAGAGCAGACTCGATGGGCCGATTGGCTTAATCTTCTGTGATAGCTTGTGACAGTCTGACAATATCGGGTTTGTTTCTGCTGACGTACACAACCCTGTGCCAAGCTGGAGTTAAATATCCTGGAAATGTCACTTATTTTCGTGGTGTTCATTTTGAGAAGCTCCACCTTCATTCTGAAATTATCAAGGAACATCAAATGCAAAGTATTTTACCGGAACATCAATAAAAATCTTCATCAATCCATATTCGTATTGACAAAGTTTGGAAGTAGTTCGTGGGTGGAATGAACTTCCTGAGGAAGTGGTGGATGCGGGCACAGTTACAACATTAAAAAGACACTGATAAGTACAAGTACATGAATAAGAAATGTCTGGCGGGATATTGGCCAGGAGCAGGGAGGTGAGACTGGTTTAGTTTGGGATTATGGTCGGCGTGGACTGGTTGGACTGAAGGGTCTGTTACCGTGCTGTATGACTATGGAATAGAGCACTGAATATTAAGAGAAATAATTCTGACTTTTTAAACATTCACTTCTTGCTTAGTAAAGGAGGAGACAACTGATGATTGCAACTGGAGCTGTCTAAATAATTAGATCCTATCATTAATATCATAGAATTATGATTATTAATAGAACACACTACTTACACAATAACAACCTGATTGTTGCTGCAGTTGACACCAGACTGTTAATACAAACGGGATTTTATTAATGTGACAGTCTCCTGAATCTTAAAGTAATTGTACTCTGATAATCAGCTTCCAATTATGTTCATACTCAATGTAATCAGATTCCCAGCATTGGTGTGACAGGATCCTCCTGATACAATAGGATTCTGACTATGAATGAAACTAAATCCTAATGAAATCATTACAAAGCTGGTTATTGATGCAAGATGATCCTGATTATTGAAGAAATTGAATCTCTAAAAAAAAGAAACAAATGCCTTTTCCTTTTCACAAGCTTCGTTTTTGCATCAGCCAGTGAGCCTCAGAGAGCAGTCGGTCCTCACCCAGCAACAAAATAAGGGAAGGGCTTAAAGGGGTCTCTCAGCCATCAGACCAATAATCCGAGCTGCTCCCTGGGAGCCAGTAACTCAGAAAATTTCTCTCTCATTCCTGCATGGCAGGGAGTCATGACCCACACTTCGAAAACAGTGTCTCACTGAGACTGCAAATGCTATTGTCACGAGGCAAGGCAGCAGGACTGGAAATAATTTTCTCGTTTTTAAAAATACAACCTTAAAGACTGAAGTGTTTCAGTCAGGAATTTCTTCCATCCTCAGTAGATGATGTTGCTTTTCAACACCGTCCTGAATTTAATCTCTGTGGCGCTTTCAAGTGGCACGAGATATTGTAAAACATTAATATATGCATGATTAATAAAATGACAATACAACTGACACTTGCAGTCTGTGGATAAATCACTTGACAATGGCTGAATGCAGGGCACAACAGTGCGGGAGCATCTTCCTAACATGCCTCCATCATGGTCTCTGGCAGCAGATTTCAGATCCTCACCATTTGCTGTGCAAAAGCACTTTTCCTCATCACGCCATTAATCAGGCATTTTTTTTTCCCCTGGAGCATTGGAGGCCAAGGGGTGACCTTTATGGAGGTTTATAAAATCATTAGGAGAATGCATATGGTGAAAAGCCAAGGTCTTTTCCCCCAAGGTAGAGGAGTCCAAAACTCGAGGGCATAGGTTTTAAGGTGAGAGGGGAAAAGATTTGAAAGAGACCTAAGGGGTACCTTTTGCACGCAGAGGGTGTGTGTGTATGGAATGACCTGCCAGAGGAAGTGGTGGAGGCTGGTACAATTATAGCATTTAAAGGGCATCTGGATGGGTACATGAATAGGAAGGGTTTAGAGGGATTATGGGCCAAATACCAGATATCCGAAATTAATCTAGTCCCATTTGCCAGCATGTGGTCCAGCTCCCTCAATGCTGATTTATTTGACTCTTGTTCAGAATGGTAACATCTAAACCCGGACTGGCATTTGTTAGCATCAGGAGAGAGACCTAACAAACACGGTGGCATTCTGGATGTGTTTAACAGCAAATTTAGATGGATGCAGTCACTTGTGAACTTGCTGATGCCTCAGTAGGTAAGCTGTGCGTGTGAATCCCATCCCGCATTCAGAGCAGACGAACGGCCTCTCCCCAGTGTGAACTCGCCGGTGCGTTGTGAGTTGAGATGATCGCCTGAAACCATTCCCGCAGTGAGAGCACCGGAACGGCCTCTCATTGGTGTGAGCACGCTGGTGGAGTATCAGCTCCCCTGAGCTCTTAAAGCGCTTCCCACAGTCTGAGCATTTGTAGGGTCTCTCATCAGAGTGAACACGCCGGTGGGACATCAGATCCCTCGAACTCTTAAAGCACTTGCCGCACTCTGGGCACTTAAAGGGTCTCTCTTCTGAGTGAACACGTTGGTGGGACAATAGATTGCTGGTACTTTTATAGCAGTTCCCACAGTCCGGGCATTTAAAAGGTCTCTCCTCGGTATGAACAAGTTGATGGCGGGTCAGTTCCCTGGAACTTTTAAAACTCTTCACACAATCTGTGCATTCGAAAGGTCTCTCATCGGTGTGAACGCGTTTGTGGGACACAAGCGTGCTGGAACTTTTAAAGCACTTCCCACAGTCCGGGCAGGCAAAAGGTCTCTCATCTCCGTGCAGACGTTGATGGGACATCAGATTGCTTGAACTTTTGTAGCACTTGCCGCACTCTGGACATTTAAAGGGCCTCTCGTCGGTGTGAGCTCGCTGGTGGAAGATCAGCTCCCCGGAACTCTTGAAGCACTTGCCGCAGTGCGGGCATTTGAAAGGTCTGTCCGCCGTGTGAACCCGCTGGTGTCTCAGCAGAGTGGACATTCGAGTGAATCCCTTCCCGCACTCAGAGCAGGTGAACGGTCTCTCCCCAGTGTGAGTGCGCCGATGGGCTTCCTGTTCCGACAAGCAGCGGAACCCTGCTCCACAGTCGCCACACTTCCACAGTTTCTCCGCAGGGCGACTGCACTGGTGCCTCTTGAGCTCAGCCGATTGGCTGAAGCCTTGTCCACACACGCGACAAGCGTAGAGTTTCTCCCCACTCTGAATGGTGCTTTCTCCCTCCATGCCCAAAGCCCAGTGACAGTCAGGTTGCAATAGAATGGGCGACTCCGTCAGATTCTGTTGTGAAGTTTAGCTTGAGTCTACAATCAGCGAAGTCTCCCCTTCTCATTGCCTGGGAAGTTGATGTCAAACAAGAAAAACAAGAGTGAGGCCTATAGGGTGTGAAATTGAATTGAATCAATCCAGTTATTGTAGGGTCTCCACTGGAAGGAAGCAACCGTAAAATCTGCTGGATTATTGGAAAATCGCATCTGGTTCACTGATGTCCATCAGGGAAAGGAACCTGCAACCCAATCTGGACCTCCACAAGAATCTGGCCTCTGTGGGAAGAGATTGAGAGGACTGCGTACAATCTTGGTCACCCTGCTGTGGGAAGGATATTATTAAACTTGGAGAGAATGCAAAAAAGAGTTACAAGGACATTACCAGGATTGAAGGGTTTGAGTTATAAGGAGAGGTTAGACAGGCCAGAGTGTCGGAGGTTGAGGGGTGACCTTATAGAGGTTTATAAAATCATGACAGGGATAGATAAGGTGAATAGCAAAAGTCTTTTTTCTTAGGATAGATAAGTTCAAAACCAGAGGGTATAGGTTTCAGGCAAGCAGGGAAAGGGTTAAAAGGAACCTGAGGGGCAACTTTTTTGTGCAGAGGGTGGCGTGTGTGTGTGGAACGAGCTGCCAGTGGAAGTGGTAGAGGTGGTTATAATTGCAACATTTAAGAGACATGGGGGCAGATATATGGATAGGAAGAGTTTAGAGGGATATGGGCCAAATGCAGGCAAGTAGGACTAATTTATTTTGGGGAACCTGGTCAGCATGGACAAGTTAGGTCTGTTTCCGTGCTGTATGACTCTACGAGAAAGGATAAAGAAAGGGAAAGGTGGGGAAGAGAGGGGGAAAGGAAGAGATAGAGTTTTGGAGAATGGCAAGAAAAGGTAAGTCAGGGCCAGACGGAGACCGTGCAGGCGAGAAAGGAATTGTGAAATGCAGGAGAAGTGCAAGGTGGGAAAGCTGGACAAAGGACCAGGGAGAGAGAAAGCCAGGAGAGGAGAGGAGACATTTTCTGTGTCTACCTTGAGCTCCAAGAAGGATCACAGTTGGTGTATGCGAACACCATCAGATCGGATTACTTCTCCCACTCTCACACCATCCTGACTGGTCTGACATCCAGAAATCTTTTGTAGTTCAATACTGGAAAGACCAAAGCCATCACCTTCAGCCCAACTACAATCTCCAAGAAGCAACTCCATTCCTCTCCCTGGTGACAGTCTGAGGCGGAACTGGACTGTTCATAATGTCGGAGTCATGTTCCACCCCAAATTTAAGATCCTAATCATATATCTGCATCATCACCAGGTCACCCAATCCACAATAGTCTCATTTCTTCTGCTGCTGAAATTCTCTCTTGCTCCATTACCACCTCTGAACCTAACCACCGTAACACACGCCACATTTAATGCCCCATAATCTTGACGCCATCCAACATTCTGCTGCTCGTGTCCTTACTCACACGAATTATAGAATCCATACAGTGTGGAAACAGGCCATTCGGCCCAATGAGTCCACACTGACCCCGCAAACAGCATTCTCCCGAGCAGATCCAAAACACCCTCTCCCCAGCCTATCCCTAGCACTGGAGGGGGTGCAAATGAGGTTCGCTAAGTTGGTTCCAGAGTTGAGAGGGTTGGCTTATTGAGTAGACTGGGACTATACACATTGGAATTTAGAAGAATGACGTGGATCTTATAGAAACATCAAATAATGAAGGGAATAGGTAAAATAGAAGCAGGAGGTTGTCTCCACCAGCTAGAACTAGAATTAGGGGACATAGCCTCAAAATGAGGGAGAGCAGATTTAGGACTGAGTTGAGGAGGAACTGCTTCACCCAAAAGGTCGTGAATCTGTGGAATTCCCTGCCCAGTAAAGCAGCTGAGGTTACCGTGTTGAATGTTTTTAAAGCAAAAAGTTATAAAGGAATTAGGGGTTACGGTGAGTGGACGGGTAAGTCCACAAAAAGATCCGCCATGATCTTACTGAATGGTGGAGCAGGCACGACGGGCCAGATGGCCTACTCCTGTTCCTGTTTCTTATGCTGCTTCTTACGAAAGCCATCACTGTCTGTCCAGGATAGAAATTCAGAAGAAACAAACACTTCATAGAATCAGTACAATACACAAGGAGGTCATTCAGCCCTTTGTGTCTGTGCTGACTCACTACACAAGCATCTCAGTTAGCGTCACTCTACCTCCACCCATAACACTGCACTTTCTTCCTTTTCAACCAACCTTTATCAATGCCATAATTGAACTTACCTCAACCACATTCTGATGCAATGACACCCAACTACATAAGAAAAGATTTCCCTCCTATCACTTTTGCTTCTTTTTACGAATTATGTTAAAATAGGTGCCCTCTCCGTCATGATCCATTGATGAGATCTCTGTCCAGATTCCTGATGACTTTGAACATTTTAATCATATCTCCGCTCAGACTTCTCTTCTTCAAGGAGCGCATTCTCAGTTTCCATAATTTATTCTAGTAAGGCTCTTCGCCAGTTTCTCCTCACATTGTCCCTAGAGTGTGGTGCCCAGAACTTGACACACATATTTCAGAGTTAGCAAGAACTGCAGATGCTGAAGTCAGAGGTAATATAGTGTAGAGCTGGAGAAACACAGCAGGCCAGGCAACATCAGAGGAGCAGGAAAGTTGATGTTTCGGTTCAGGACCCTTTTTCAGAAATGGTGCTGGGGAAGGTGGGTGGGTGGTGGGGAGTAGTCGATAGGAAGGGTAGGGTGGACAGGTGGGAGAGAAAAACCGAAAGAATTGCAGATGCTGTAAATCAGGAACAAAAACAGAAGTTGCTGGAAAAGCTCTGTGGGTCTGGCAGCATCTGTTAGGAAAACATCAAAGTTAACATTTTGGGTCCAGTGACCATTTCTCAGAACCCTGTAGGTGGGAGAGATGATGGACAGGTTGTTTCAGGTCAAGGACGTGGGGATGAGAGGGAGGTTTGGAAATGGGATGAGACCGGGTCGGGGAGGGTGATGGGGAGATTTTAAAATATAAGGTGTGGTTCCTCCAGTTTGCGGGTGGTATCATTGTGGCACTGAAGGAGGCCCACAACAGACATGTCACCCAGAGACTGTGAGGGGGAGTAACATGTTTCAGCTCTGGTAATCAGACCACGTCTGGCAGCGCATGCGCACCACTCCCATCTTGTCCCCAATAAAGATGGCGTGTGGTCATGCGCATAACTGAATATCGCCCCCTACAAAGATGGCGGTGGTTACCCGGGACTCAAGCGTCTGGGAATCTCGCAACTACAGCCACGCCTGCTGCAATTGCGGGATTCGGAGCAAGCGGTTCTGGTTCGGAGGCCTATACTGAGTATTTATGAATGCTCAGAGTCCACAATAATTCCAGACTATTTTCCTCCCATCCCTCTGCTCCGACTCACCCTCGAAAACCACACTCCTTCAACTGCAGGACCATCGCGATGCCTGCGATACTGCGCTTGCGCGTTACGAAACGTCACGTCAACGTGATCGGCCCGTGCATACCTATTGGCTGGAGGACCAAAGGACATGTACACCTCCGGTCCCACCCCTGTGTACTCCCATTGGTTGGAGGCACGGCGAGTCATCATCGGCTCTCCGGCCATGCCTCACCCTTATTGGTTTGGACTCCATCAATCATCTGGCCTCACTCTTGTGAGGTGTAAGAGCGGGACTTACAAATAGAAGGGAAATCCCAGATGCTGGGGAAACCCAGCAACTCTCTTCCTGAGTAAAACAGTCCATCAGGAAATGTTAAACTGTGAAATGCATAGTCAAACTCCTGAGTTACTATTCAGCACGCTCCATGTTTACCTCTTACTCCTGTCTTTGCAGGAACAAGTTACTGCAGACGCTGTAATGTGTTAGTGAAAACCAAAAAAATGACACAATTGTATCTCCTTACCACACCCGAACCAACATCCATCCATAGAGTCATCCAAGAGGCAATCAAGACCCTTCGGTCCATGCCGATCATAATCCCAAATTTAAAAGTCCGACCTGCCTGCACTTGGACCATATCCTTCCAAACATTTCTTATTCGCCTAATTATCCAACTGTATTTTAAATGTTGCAACTGTACCCACATCCACCAATTCCTCAGGAAGTTCATTCCACACACGAACCATACTGTCTCTAAAAAAAAATTAAATCTTGCTCCTTTCACCTTAAAAAATATGCCCCCAGTCTTGAAATCCACTCCCTCCCCACCTCGGAAATGACACCCGCCATTCACCTTATGGCAACCCTTCATTGTTTAATAAACTTTTATAAGGTCACATTTCAACCTCCTAAGCTCCAGGGAAAAAGTCCCAACTTTCCTCATAACTCAAACCCTCTATTCCCGGCAATATCCTGGTAAATATTTTCTGAACTCTCCCTGACTTCATAATATCCTTCCTATAACAGGGTTACCAGAACTGGACGCAGTATTCCAGAACAGGCCTCACCAATGTCTTGTACAACCTCCATATAATGTTCAAGCTCCCATACTCAAAGTCTGAGTACTGAGGGCAAGGATGCTAAATGCCTTCTTAACAATCCTGTCTATGGTGATGCAAACCTTCAAAAGAATTATGTACCTGTACCCCAAGGCGTCTCTGTTCCACAAGGCTACCAAGGCCTATTTTTAATTATGTAAGTCCTGCCCCTTGTTTGTTTTACTAAAATGCAATATCAATGAACAGTATAGTCTAAATGCTGAATAACTATTCAGCAAGCCCCACATTTCTCTCTCACTCTCCCAGTTGCACCTTCCCAATATCCTTACCATGCCCAAACCAACATTCAATCAGATCAGTGCAGGAGGTGGGGTCTCACAGACAACGTGACCATTGCCAAGGCGTGAGATGATATGGGAGATGAACTGCAGAAAGATGTGGCATGCAGATAACAGGGAATTTCACAGTTTGAGCAACAGGACAAATGGAATGGAGAAAAACATGAGGTATTCTCTCAATTTTTGCGTCAAAGACTTCATATGGGTTGTTGGAGGTGAGGATGGAGGAGTCAGGGAGAGGGAGAGATCTGAAAGAACTCATTCATTGTAGAGGCATTTAAGAGAGTCAACACACTATTTAACACAAAGCTAATTTTGGTGGAGTCAGGTGTGGCGGTAACGTCACTGGGCTATTACTGAAGAACTCCTGGCAGATATTCTGAGGACACGGCTTTGAATCTGCCAACTAAAGGTAATGAAATTTGAAATCAATAAAAAGCAAGAATGAAAAGTACAAGGAATGTAACCTTCGTCAATTTTCATTAAGAAAAAACTGCCTGGTTCACTAATCCACTGTGCTTATCTGGTTTGGCTACAGGAGTCTGCAGACCCACAGTGATATTGTTGACTGCTGTCAGGGCAATTAGGAATGCACAACAAATGAGAATGTGGTCAGCAAAACCCACATCCCATGAAAGAATTAAAACAAAAAACAAAAGCAGAACATTGAATAAAGAAAAAAAAATTCGCGGAATGAGGGCGTCACTGTCCAGGCAGCATTTATTGCCCTCTGGGCAATTAGGAGTCAACTACATTGTTGTGGGTCTGGAGTCACATGTAGGCCAGACCAGATAAGGATGGCAGTTTCCTTCCCTGAAGGACATTAGTGAACCAGATGGGTTTTTCCAACAATCGACAATGGATTCACAGTCATTGTTAGATTGCTAATTTCAGATATTTATTGAATTCAAATTCCACGATCTGCCATGGTGAGATTAACAGTCCAGCGATAATACCACTAGGCCATTGCTTCCCTCTTATTGATCCCCATACCTAGGCTGGAGTTTATTAACATCAGCTAAAATCTGACCCCATGAACAGAGTTCAGTTCCAGATGTGCTTAACAGAAATATCTCGTCACAGAAGCTGTTTGAGAATCCTCTGGTGTCTCAACAGCGTAGACGAGGTAGTGAATCCCTTTTCGCACTTGGAGCAAGTGTACGGCCTCTCCCCAGTGTGCACTCGCTGGTGGGTCAGCAGGTTGGAAGACTGAGTGAATCCCTTCCCACACATGGAGCAGGCAAACGGCCTCTCCCCGGTGGGAATTCGTTTGTGGTCGGTGAGCTGAGATGATCTTCTGAACCTGGTCCCGCAGTGAGAGCACCGGAACGGTCTCTCGTCGGTGTGAACGCGCCGGTGGTACATCAGTTCCCAGGAACTTTTGTACCCATTGCGGCAGCTTTGACATTTGAAAGGTCTCTTGTCGGTGTGAACTCGCTGGTGTGTCAGCAGGTTGGATGAATTCATGAATCGCTTCCCACACTCCGGGCAGGCGAATGGCCTCTCCCCAGAATGGACTCGCTGGTGTGTCAATAGCTGCGATGACTGGGTGAATCCCTTCCCACACGCGGAGCAGACAAATGGCCTCTCCCCGGTGTGAACCCGCTGGTGTGTCAGCAGGTCAGACGACTGAGTGAACCCCTTTCCGCACTCGGAGCAGGCAAACGGCCTCTCCCCGGTGCACAGTGAGCTGAGATGACTGTCTGAACCAAGCGCCACACTGAGAGCACCGGAACGGTCTCTCGTCAGTGTGGGTGCGTTGGTGGTACCTCATCTCCCAGGAGCTTTTATAGCACTTCCCACAGTTTGAGCATTTAAATGGCCTTTCCCCTGTGTGAACCCGCTGGTGTCTCTGCAGGTAGGCTGAGATGGAGAATCCTTTGCTGCACGTGGAACAGCTAAATGGCTTCTCCCCAGTGTGACTTCTTCGATGCTTTTCCAACTCGGATGGAGATGCGAACACCTTCTCACAGTCCCCACATTTCCACGGTTTCTCCCCAGTGTGACTGCGTTTGTGTCGCGACAGGCCGGATGAATGGCTGAAGCTTTGTCTGCAGACAGGACACATGTACAATTTATCCCCGGTGTGAACTGTCCTTCTGCCTTCCACGTTCAAAATCTGACGATATTCAGGTGATGACAAATTGGGCACTGCGGTGAGATATGGGTATATTGTTGAGTTTGAGTTGCCTGACTATAAACACTCCTCTTCTGATATCCTGAGGTTTAAAACAGGAGAAAAAGAACGAGCGTGAGAGAAACAAGGGTGGGGCTTGTGGAATTAAATTGAACAAAACCGATAACGTGTGAATTCAGAAGCTTAGGGAACAAAAATGTTAAAGGAACTGGATTGCCATAGAAATCCAACTCATATCCTTCAGGGATCTGAACCTGTCACCTGGTCTTGGTCTACGCTAGACTCTGGGAGCAGAAACAGAGCATAGGAGGTTCAGGAGTGACCTTACACAGGTTTATAAAATCATGAGGGGTATTGATAAGGTGAATGGCAAGTGCCTTTACCTGAGGGTGGAGGATTTCATGACTAGGGGGCACACTTTTAAGGTGAGAGGAGAAAGATTTCAAAAAAGACATGAGGGACAATTTTTGTTGTTAACAGAGTGGTTTGTGCGTGGAATGAACATCCAGAGGAAGTGGTAGACGAGGATGCAGTTACAACGTTTAAACGACATTTGGGTGAGTACATGAATTAAGAAACGTATTGGAGGGATATGGGCCAAGTACTGGCAGGTTGGACTAGTTTAGTTTGGGATTATGGTCAGCGTGGACTGGTTGGACCAGAGGGTCTGTTTCCGATTGTATGATAACCAAACAACCAACCAGAGCTAAGCTTTGCAGTCTCGTCACAAATGTTGCCAACCATCAGAAGGCTCATAAACACTTTCATCCTCAATTACGTGCAAAGTCGAGATTGAATCATTTTCTTTCATCTCGACTGAGACCCTACGATCCTTCTATGATTGAAAGCAAAATCCTGTGGATGCTGCAAATCTGAAACAAACACACTGCAAACTCTGGAGAAAGTCAGCAGGTCTGGCAAAGTCTGAGGAGGGAGGAACAGAGTTATTGTTTCAAGTCTGAAAGTACTCTTCTTAAAAAAATTTTTAAAAAAAAGAGTAATTTTGTACATGAAACAGTAACAGTTTCTCTCTCTACAGATGTTACTAGACCGATAGAGTTTCTACAGCATTGTCTGTGTTTAGTTTATCCATCTTGAGCCAGAAATACCAAGTGGATGATCCACCTGAGCATCCTCCTTAGGTCCCCTGTGTCACAGATGCCAGTCTTCAGCCAATTCTCTTCATTCTCCATGATCTCATGGATCAGCTGGAGAGACTGCACAGTGCAGTGGCTTTGTGCCCTGACAACATTTCAGGAAATGATACTGAAGATGTGTGCTCCAGAACTACCCACACTGCTGTCAAAAATGTTCCACCACAGATACAACAACTATATATTTGCAAAGATTAAAAGCATCTACAACAGAAACGCGTGATTTAAAAAAATTCACTCTGACATTACATGGACAATGTTCAGCAAAACTCTCTCTTTGAATCTTCCCCTTGTTAACAATCTCACAGTGGAGATTGTGGGGCATGACTGTTCTAAATTCCTCAGGGACTTCAATGAGTAGATTCTCCTCCGACATCTTTCCCCATCCGCTTCACTCCAGCTTAAACTGGTGCTGCAAAAAGGAAAAGGATGAGCAGCTGAAGGGAAAATATTGGGCGAGAAGGAAGGACAAGGAGTCGGTCTAACAGGTTTGCTATAACGTAAAGTCAACATGCACCGTCCGGCTCCCTATCCTCTCCTCCCACCCCGGCTCCCACCGCCTGTTCCCTATTCTCTCTCCTCTTGCTCATGAATGACTACGCATGCGCCCAGTTGTATTAACAAGGTGTACAGCTGGATGAACAGGCCAAGCAGCATCAGAGGAGCTGGAAGGCTGACGTTTCGGGCCTCGACCCTTCTTCAGAAAGAAGGGTACAGTTGTAAAATAAGTAGCTGGGATTGTGTACATAAATCTTTGCATGTCACAGGACAAGTTGATTATTTTTCTAAAATATCTTTCTGAAGAAGGGTCGAGGCCCGAAACGTCAGCCTTTCTGCTCCTCTGATGCTGCTTGGCCTGTTGTGTTCATCCAGCTCTGCACCTTGGTATCTCAGATTCTCCAGCATCTGCAGTTCCTACCATCTCCGCCCAGTTGTATTGTCATCTTCGGTGGCAGCTGCGCTTGTGTACATTACCCCACTGTCCACTCCAGAGATGGGGGCACCTTGCGTTGTTTAACCCGGGAGGCCGTGCGGCTGCCATTGTGCCTTCATGCAACCGGGAAGGGCAGTTTCTTATTCGGAGTTTGCAACCTGTACGTGAAAAGCCTTCCCTGTCACCTGCTGCTCCTCCACTTCCCTGAATAAGTCTCGAAACGCCAACTCTGTCCCCCCTCCTCCACGTTTGCTGCGAGACCAGCTGAACCTCAGCATTTTCTCGGGATCGGCTCGGGTCAGTGCGCCTGCGTACTTTGTGCTTTCCAGCGGCCCTGAGCTCACTGGCCTGAGTGACGTAACGCGCGGAGGCGAGGCCGGTCTGGAGGACTTGGCGGGTGGTAGGTCCTCCAACCAATCACAGTGAACATGGCAGGTGTGGCTAATCTTTCAACCAATTGAAGTGAATTATAGATAACAAGGTGCGGAGCTGGATGAACACAGCAGGCTAAGCAACATCAGAGAAGCCGGAAGGCTGACGTTTCGGGCCTAGACCCTTCTTCAGAAATTTGTTCATCCAGCTCTGCACCTTGTTGTCTCAGATTCTCCAGCATCGGCAGTTCCGACTGTCTCTGAAGTGAATTATAGTCGGGTCTAGGGCTCCAACCAATCGGAGTGGACGAGGGGCGATGCTGGAGGACTGAACTGTGGCCTGCTGGTCCTCCAACCAATCACAGTGAACCGGGGTAACAAGGTGTGGTTAAAATTGTATCAGAGATAAAAGGTACTGCAGATGCTGGAGAATCCGAGATAACAAGGTGTGGGGCTGGATGAACACAGCAGGTCAAGCAGCATCATAGGAGCAGGAAAACTTGACGTTTCCGGCCTAAACCCTTCATCAGAAATCTCCACCTATCCTCTCCTCTATCCGTCTCCCCCTCTCTCCCTATTTATTTCAGAACCCTCTTCCCCTCCCCCATTTCTGATGAAGGGTCTCGGCCCGAAACGTCAAGTTTTCCTGCTCCTATGATGCTGCTTGACCTGCTGTGTTCATCCAGCCCCATGCTTGTTAACAAGGTGTGGGGCTGGATGAACGCAGCAGGCTAAGCAGCACCATAGGAGCAGGAAAGCTTGACGTTTCGGACCTAGACCCTTCATCAGAAATGCCGTCCGGAGGGAGGCGGGTAACTTCTTCAGCGTAGGCATCCTTAGAAGAGGCTTCGCAGTGGGGTTAAAATTGTATCATCATGAAGGGTCTAGGCCCGAAACGTCAAGCTTTCCTGCTCCTGTGGTGCTGCTTGGCCTGCTGTGTTCATCCAGCCCCACGCCTTGTTATTTCGGAGTAAACTAGGGGTGCAACTAGAGGGCTGTTCTCAGCAAATAGTCTCAGTTTGTGCAGTCCCTCTGCAGAACTGAACCCGTTCGTTCTTTTAAACAAAACAAACAACTGCGGAGGCTGACGATCTGAAACAAAGGCAGAAATTGCTGGAGAAACTTAGCACGTCTGGCAGCACCTGTGGAGGAAAAAGTTGAGTCAGCGTTCCCAGTCGAGTGACCGTTCTTCACAACTGCATACTCGATACTGTTTCGGTCCATTTTCCCTGCACCCACCCTCTCCAAGGCCTTGACAATGTTTTGACTGAGGATCAACCATGGAATTATAAATATTCACCATAACGTACTTGTTTTTCTAACATTCAGCATAAATTCATGTTTTATTTAGAAAAATAATCAACTTGTCCTGTCACATGCAAAGATTTATGTACACAATCCCAGCTACTAATTTTACAACTGTACCATTGAGTTTCTTTTGCCTCCTCATTCTTCAATTTAAAGTCCACTTGACTTTAAAGACTTTGAAACTGTGAAAGATGACAAATCAACACAGAACTTTCTTAATATGACTAAGGAGCACTAAACTCCTCCCTTCAATAAGGTTGCCACTGAGTTGATTTCAATCTCAACTCTATATTCTTGCATAATGCCCTGACAGTAACCTAATTCATTTGCGTTGGGAAATATTTGCTTGCTTCAGTTTAAGTTAGGTGCTTCAATTAATCTTTAGCCTATGCTATTCCAAGAATGACAACATCTTATGACTTTGTTTTTCTCCTTTATACCTAAGATTTTGTACCTTGGTACTTTTGTACCTAAGATGGCACCAGGAATGGCAACATTGTGAACTCTTCACTCTATGTACTTCTGTTCTTGAGTACGTGACAATAAATTCCAATTCTAATCTTTCATCCCCTTGGACATTTGAGAATCTATCTACCTCTGCCTTAAAAACATTTAAAGATTCAGCATCCACTACCTTTTGATGAAAAGAACTCCAAAGATTCACAACCCCCTTGAGAGAAAAAGGTTGTGTTTTTGCTGACGACAGGATGGGATTGTCAGAGTGGGGGAGAAAGGAGTGAGTTGCAAAGATAGAGGCAGTGCCCAGAGAGAGAAAGGGAATCAGACAAAGCGATTGCTAATGATAAACTGGGACAGAGATAAGTGCTAAATGAGAGGAGGCAAGAGAACTCAAGGAAATAAATACTGATGTTTGAAAACAGTTCACATTACAGAAGAGGAAGTGCTGGAGATCCTCAAAAAAAAGGTGGATAAATCTCCAAGACCTGATCTTGTGTATCCTAAGACTTTGTGGGAAGTTAGGGAGGAAAATTGCAGGCCCCCTTGCAGAAATATTTGTATTATCTAGAAATATGAATGAGGTGCCGATGACTGGAGAGTGGCTAATGTTGTGCCTTTGTTTAAGAAGGGATGTAAGGAAAAGCCTGCAAACTAAATATCTTTGAGTCTGAATAAAAACCGAAAGAACTGCAGATGCTGTAAATCAGGAACAAGAACAAAAACAAAAATTGCTGGAAAAGCTCAGCAGGTCTGGCAGCATCTGTCAAGAAAAAAGTCAGAGTTAACCTTTTGGGTCCAGTGACCCTTCCTCAGAGTTCTTACTCAACATCTGTGCGTCTGACTTTGGTGATGGGTAAGTTGTTGGAAATGATTCTGAAAGGATCTATGTGCATTTGGAGAGGCAAGGGATCATCAAGCCTAGTCAGCACGGTTTTGTGCAATGGAAATAATGTCTCACAAACTTGATTGAGTTTTTTATACTTAAGTAATCAAGATGATAGATGAGGGCAGAGCAGTAGGCGGTTTACTTGGACTTTAGTGAAGCCTTTGACAAAGTTCCACATGACAGACTAATTAGTAAAGTTAGATGCCATGGGATTCAGGGTGAGCTTACCAAATGGATCCAAAATGGGCTTCATGGCAGGAAACAGAGAGTGATGGTGGAGAATTGTTTTTCAGACTGGAGGTCTGTGACCAGCAGTGTTCCATAGGGATCGGTGCCGAGTCCACTTTTGTTTGTCATTTATATAAATGACTTTGATGAGAATATAGAAAACATGGTCAGTAAGTGTGTGGATAACACCAAAATCACAAAGACATTTGGAAAATACGTGAAGTATGAAATATTTGGAGGGATATGAGCCAAGTGCAAGCAGGTGGGACTAGTTTAGTTTGGGATTATGGCCGGAATGGACTGGTTGGACCAAAGGGTCTGTTTCCATGTTGTAAGACTATGAATGGGTGCTGATGGGAAGTGTGAATCATTGAAAAACAGTTGGGCTGTGCTGGGAGCAATCAACACAGACAGGCCCTACAGATGTGGAAGTGAGTAACAAACAACAAGTGAGTAAGTGAGGAACAAGTGCGGAAGTGAATAACAAAGTGAGGTTTTGTTTCTCTCTGAGTACCAACTTGATCTATTAATTTCGCTCCTTGCCCCACCTCGTTATCACCATCAACATAATTACCACCTTTTCCCAGCTCTGACAAAGGGTCACTGGACTTGAAACATTAACTCTGTTTTTTCTCTCCACAGACGCTGTCAGACCTGCTGGGTTTCTCTAGCATTTTCTTTTTTTTTGGTTTCAGATCACCAGCATCCACAGTTCTTTGTTTTATTCTAGTGCTGGGGGTGAGGTCTCAGTATAAAAGGTGCTGAATAAACACAAGTTGTTTTCTCTTTTACAAAAACATGAAGTTCCACAGGGCCCTCTTCTGGCACAGTGGTAGTGTCTCTACCCTGGACCAAGACACCTAGGCCCAAAGATGTGCAGGTTAGGGTGGATTGGCCATGCTACGTTGCCCACAGTGTCCAGGGATGTGCAGGCTAGGTGGATTAGCCATGGGGTTATGTCGGGTTACAGGGGTAGGGTAGGGGGGTGGGTCTGGGTGAGACGCGCTCGGGGGATCGTTGCAGACTTGACGGACCGAATGGCCTGCTTCCACACTGCAGGGACTCTATGATTCTAAGTCCTACCTGCTCCCCGCGTAATAACATCTCTGAACGGGTTGATTAGAAAAAGGTTATAAATATCCAGATTCTACTTGAGTGATAAAATTAACAGTGAAAGCTCAATGATGTTACTGCAGAATTGACTTAAGTCGGGTTTCTGTGAATGAAGAGGAAAGATCTCAGACAGTGGTCTTTCAAAATTCACTGCAGGCCCCACAGCTCAATCAGCTCAGGAGAGCTCAACAACTCCACATACTGTCCATAGTGGGGTGTTCTAGTGCAGTGCGACCAACGTTTGAGGCTCCAATAAAAATGATTGATCCACTCAACTGATTGCATTTTCTGAAACCTGAGAGTGTTCAAACTAGTCTTATGAAATGGGACTGACTTCTACTTAGTATCACACAGGACAGAAACAGACTCTTCAGTCCAACTTGTCCGTGCTAACTAGATATCCTAAATTAATCTAGTCCCATTTGCCAGCATTTGGCCCATATCCCTCTAAACCCTCCCTCTTCACATTCCCATCCAGATGCCTTTTAAATGGTGTAATTGTACCAGCCTCCACCACTTCCTCTGGCAGCTTGTTCCAAACATGCACCACCCTCTGTGTGAAAAGCTGCCCCTTAGGTCCTTTTTAAATCCTTCCTTTCTCACCTTAAACCTATGGCCTCTAGTTTAAGACTCCCCCACCCCAGGGAAAAGTCCTTGGCTGTTCATCCTATCCATGCCCCTCATGATTTTATAAACCTCTATGAGGTCACCCCTCAGCCTCTGACACTCCAAAGATAAAGGCCCCAGGGTATTCAGCCTCTCCCTATAGCTCAAACCCTCCAACCCCAGCAAGATCCTTGAAAATTGTTTCTGAGCCCTAGTGAATGCAGTAGTCCAAAAGTGGCCCAAATAAGTGTCCTGTACAGCTGCAACATGACCTCCCAACTCCTGTACTCAAGGCACTGACCAATAAAGGCAAGCGTACCAAATGCCTACTTATATAACACGAAAGTAAAATTTGACAGTGTTACATAGGCTACAATCATGGTTGGAAGGGCACAATTGAACCTTAATTTAGGAGCAGAGAGAGAGAGATGGAGGGACAGAGAGATTCATGCATTGAAACAGCCTCCAGTGTTGGAGCCACTAAAGTCAGAAATGCTCTGGAGGCCTGAATGAGCAGAAGGAAAATGTCTCAGAGGGCGAGTGAGATTACAGAGATAGGGAGGGATGAGGGGATGGAGGCATCTTAAAAATGTGATGCCCATTTTAAAATCATAAGCTGAACAGGAGCCAATGTAGGTTAGCAAGTACAGGGATGACGGGTGAGCAAGACTTTGCTTCAGAAAGCACACAGGCAGCAGAAGTTTTCATAGACTCAGAGATTTACAGCATGGAAACAGGCCCTTCAGACCAACTTGTCTGTGCTGCCCAGTTTTCATAGTTAATCCAGTCACATTTGCCAGCTTTTGATCTACATCCCTACATACTTATCCCATCCATGTACCTGTCCAAATGTTTCTTAAATGACAGAATTGTACTTGCCTCCATCACTACCTCTGGCAGCCCATTCCAGACTCTCACCATCCTGTGTGTGATAAAAAATTGCCCCTCAGGACCCCTTTGTTTCTCTCCCCTCTCACCTCAATCTTATGCCCTCTAGTTTTTAAGATTCCCTTACCACGGGGAAAAACTGTTGGCCATCTACTTTATCTATGCCTCTGATGATTTTAACAATCTCTACAAGGTCACCCCTCAGTCTCCCACGGTCCAGGGAAAAAGTCCCAGCTATCCAGCCTCTCCTTATAATTCAAACCTTCCAGTCTAGGTAGCATCCTAGTACATCTTTACTGCGCCCTTTCTGATCTGGCTTTTCCGCAATGCAGCGGGCAGGCTGAATGTGAGAGGTTGGCCAGGAATACACTGGAATTCAGTGTAACCGCAGCATGGGTGTGGATGAGGGCTCCAGCAACAAATGAACTGTGTTTCGCTGGTGATGGGCACCATTACGGAGATTGAAATGTATGGTACTGGTAACATGCAGTTCTGGAAGGTAAATCCAAGGTGAAATATGAGATCAAGGCTGTGAATTGTGTAGTTCATAGCCTCAGGCAGTTCCCACCGAACGGACAGACTTGATTGTTGGGGAAAGGAATTTATAGATGTACTTGAAAACAAAGGCTTTAGTCTTTGTAATATTTAAGTGGGGGAGAATTTCTGCTTCTCCAGTCCTGGATGGCTGATAATTTAGCAACAGTGGTAGAATAGAGAGAGGGATGGTGGTAAGTTGGAGCTGGCTGTTGTAAGTGTATAGGTGGAAGATAATGAGGTGCTTTTTGATGATGTCACCCAGTGGCAGGATATAGAGCAGAAATAAGAGGGGCCAGGGATAGATCATTGGGGCACACCAAGTTTGAGGGCTTTGACAAGAAAACTGAGGCTGGAGGTGGAGCAGTAGTTTGGAAAGACAATGTTCTGTCAAAAGTTTATTTAATGATTGGTGAGGACAATGTATTTCAATGTTGAGAGGGACAATGTGAGAAGACAGAAATAATAAAAAATTTCATCTAACAGTTGGACAGTTACTGACAACGAGGTCCAACAGAAGACAATTTGGAGGATGGGTAAATTGTGGAATTCCTACAGTGCGGAAGCAGGCCATTCGGCCCAATTGAGTCCATACCATGCTCCGTCGACCATCCCATCCAGACCCAACCCCCCTATCCTATCTCTGTAACCCTGCATTTCCCATGGCTAACCCACCTGAGCCTGCAGATCCCTGGACACTATGCAACAATTTAGCACGGCCAATCCACCCTAACCTGCACATCTTTGGACTGTGGGAGGAAACCGGAGCACCCAGAGGAAACCCTACACAGCAACAGAAATTGGAGAAAAGATGCAAGTTCAGGGTTTGGACCAGAAGCGATTTCAGAGGGAGCCTCATGACAAAGAATAAGCACCTTTTGGAGATTCGGCTGCAAGAGACGGCTGCTCCAAAAAGGTATTGCTCTTTGATGGGAATGATAAAATAAATGCAACACTTTACATGTTCAATGCAAAGCTAAACTTATTTGACTTTTATGCAAAATACTAGCACCTATAACTGAAAACGGAAATTGCTGGAAAAGCTCAGCAGGTCTGACAGCGTCTGTGGAGAGAACTCAGAGTTAACGTTTTGAGTCGGGTGACTTGACTTTGACTTTGACTTGATAGAGGTGTACAAGATGATCAAAAGTACAAATAGAGTGGATAGCCAGAGACTCTTTCCTAGGATGGAGGTAGCTATTATGAGGGGGCATAGTTTTAAAGTGAGTGGCAGTAGATATAGGGGAGACATCAGAGGTAGGTTCTTTACTCAGAGAGTGGTAGGGGTGTGGAATGCATTGCTGGAGAGGGTAGTGGAGTCGACCTCATTAGGGGCACTTAAGCAGCTATTAGATAGGCATACGGATGATCGTATAATGTGGGGGTGGAGGTTAGATAGACCTTAGGTTTAGGGTAAAAGTTTGGCACAACATTGTGGGCCAAAGGGCCTGTACTGTGCTGTACAGTTCTATGTTCTTCTATGTTCAAGTGACCCTTCCTCAGAACTGAGGAAAGTCAACTCTGATTTCTCTCCGCAGACGCTGCCAGACCTGCCGAGCTTTTCCAGCAATTCCTGTTGTTTTTGTTTCTGATTTACAGCATCCGCAGTTCTTTCGGTTTTTATCTGGAACTGGAATGTGTTGTTACCATCAGCCTCCTGGCCTTGGGGTTCAGTCCCGGATGTGCTCGGTAACGTCACTGTCAGTCAGCTGTGATGTCGCTGGTGTGTCAGCAGGTGGGATAACCGAGTGAAACGCTTCCCGCACACCGTGCAGCTGAACGGCCTCTCCCCAGTGTGGACTCGCTGGTGCCTCCGCAGGTTGGACGAGGTAGTGAAGCCCTTCCCGCACACCGTGCAGCTGAACGGCCTCTCCCCGGTGTGGACCCGCTGGTGTTCACTCAGGTCAGACGATCTCCTGAACCCGGTGCCGCAGTGAGAGCACCGGAAGGGCTTCTCCTCGTTGTGGACCCGTCGGTGGTACGTGGCTTCCCAGGAACTCTTGAAGCGTTTCTCGCAGTCCGGGCACTGGAAAAGCCTCTCCCCGGTGTGCACCCGCTGGTGGGTCAGCAAGTGGGACGAGCGGGTGAACCGCTTCCCACACGTCGGGCAGTCGAACGGCCTCTCCCCGGTGTGGATCCGTCGGTGCTCAGTGAGTTGAGACGACCTCCTGAAGCCGGCGCCGCAGTGGGAGCACCGGAACGGCCTCTCGTCAGTGTGGACCCGCTGGTGCCGCATCAGCTCGCTGGAGCTCTTGTAGCTCTTGCCACAGTCGGTGCACTGGAAGGGCCTGTCCTCAGTGTGAACCTGCCGGTGCCTCAGCAGGTTGCAAGACTGGGTGAACCCTTTCCCGCACTCGGGGCAGGTGAACGGCCTCTCCGCGACGTGGACCTGCTGGTGTTTCAGCAGGCAGGATGACTGAGCGAACGCCTTCCCGCACTCGGCGCAGGCGAACGGCCTCGCCCCGGTGTGAGCCCGCCGGTGGGCGGCGAGCTCGGACGATCGCTTGAACCCAGTCCCGCAGTCGGAGCACCGGAACGGCCTGCTGTCTGTGTGCACGCGCCGGTGGCACGTCACCTCCCGGGAGCTCTTGAAGCACTTGCCGCAGTCTGGGCACTGGAAAGGCCGCTCGTCGCTGTGAACGCGCCGGTGGCTCAGCAGGTCAGACGACTGAGCGAAGCCCTTCCCACACACCGAGCAGGTCAGCGGCCTCTCCCCGGTGTGGACCCACTGGTGCCTCAGGAGGTGAGCCGACTGAGCGAACCCCTTCCCGCACACGGAGCAGATGAACAGCCTCTCCCCGGTGTGGCTGCGTCGGTGGGTCTCCAGCCGAGACGGGTATGTGAAACTTTTCCCGCAATCCTCGCATTTCCACTGCTTCTCCCCGGGCCGCCGGTACATCGTTACTTCCGGGTCAGACTTTCTGCTGCCTGAAACGCAATGACGTTCAGCTCGAAACTCTGGCAGCTCCTGACATGAGGTTGGCTCCTGACTCTGAAATCCAATCCTTCTAATGCCCTGTGAAAGTAAAACAGAGAAAGATGATGAAGAGAGATAACAGGGTGTAGAGCTGGATGAACACAGCAGGCCAAGCAGCCTCAGAGGGGCAGGAAAGCTGACGTTTCGGGTCTGGACCCTTCTTCAGAAGTTCAGCAGTTCCTACTGTCTCTGAGTCAGTTTTTAACCCCACTGCGAAGCCTCTTCTATCTCAGATTCTCCAGCATTGGCAATTCCTACTATCTCTGAAGATGATGAAGAGGACTTATTGTGGCAGTTTGTCAAGCTGTACTGATGGAGTCTGGTCACTCGTGGGGCTGACGTGAGTCACAGAGAAGTCTACAGCACGGAAACAGGCCCTTTGGCCTAACTTGTCCCTGCTGCCCAGTTTTCACAACTTAAACTGGTCCCATTTGCCCGCATCTGGTCCGTATCCCTCCATACCCATCCTATCTGTGTACCTGTCTAAATGTTTCTTAAACATAAATAGGAGTTGCTGGAGAAGCTCAGCAGGTCTGGCAGCGTCTGTGGAGAGAAATCAAGAGTTAGCATTTCAGATCCAGCGACCCTTCCTCAGAACTGATGGTAGCTGGGAAAATGTCGGTTTATACGCAGAAGATAGGGTCGGGGTAAGGAGTAAACGATAGGTCGGGATAGAGCCCAAAGAGAGAGAGAGAACAGTTGGATACACAAAGGAGTGGATAATGATCTGGCTAGGAGGGTGAATAGCTGTTAATGAAGGCTGTTCGTGGCTAACAATGGGTGGTGTGTAATAGCAAATTATATGATAACAAGGCCTAGTGTGCACGGATTGTTGGGGTGAGGATATGGGAGAGGTCAAAAACCCTAAAGTTACTGAACTTGATATTGAGTCCAGAAGGCTGCAGGGTCCCCAAGCGGAAAATGAGATGCTGTTCTTCCAGCTTGCGTTGAGCTTCGCTGGAGCACTGCAGCAAGCCTGAGACAAAGATATTGGCCAGGGAACAAGGTGGTGAGTTGAAGTGGCAGGCAACAGGAAGCTTTTTTGTGGACACAACGTAGATGTTCTACAAAGCAGTCACCCTTCATTTCCCTGAGGTAGAGGAGACCAGATTGTGGCAGCGAATGCAGTAAACTAAATTGTGGAAGTGCAGGTGAAGTGCTACTTCACCTGGAAGGTATGTTTGGGCTCTTTGATACTGAGGAGGGAGGAGGTAAACAGACTGGTGTTACACCTTCTGTGGTTGCAGTGGAAGGTGCCATGAGGCTGTGGGGATTGGTGTTGGGAATGAAGGAAGAGTGGACCAGGGTGTTCTGGAGGGAATGGTTTCTGTGGAAGCTGGACAAGGGAGGGGTGAGGAATATTTGTCTGGCATTGGCATCTCGTTGGAGGTGGCAGAAACGGTGGTAATGATCCTCTGGATGTGGATGCTTGTGGGATGCTAGGTAAGACAAGGGAGATCCTACTGCTGTTGCTGAAGGGAAGACAGGGTGTAAGGGCTGAAGCGCAGGAGATGAGTCAGATCCTGCTGAGGGCCCTGTCAACAACAGTGCTGGGGAATCCTCGATTGAGGAAGAAAGTGGACATTTCGGAGGCCCCTCTGTCGAAGTTTCTTCAATCGTATTCACCACCACCACTGCCTCTGGAAGCCTGTCCCAGACACGCACCAACCTCTGTGTGAAAAAAACTGGCACACTGGATCCTTTTTGCATCTCTTCCCCTCTCACCTTTAACCTATGCCCTATGAAGAAGTGACCACAAAATCAGCTGCATTATTGCAAAATGCCAATTGATTCACTCATGTCCATCAGTGAAGGGCTGAACCAACAAAAGACCTGATCTCTTTGAGAGGAGAGACAGAGAGAAGACACAGAGGGCAAAGGACAGATTTCCTCAATCTTCAGCTTGACCAGAATTGACAGATTCTTCTGAAAGGACTAACCTGCAACTGCTCGAAGGATCAGAGTGGTAGATGTTGGTGAACACTATCACTTCCAAGCTCCCCTCCGAGCCACTCTGCATTCTTACTTGGAAATATGTCCCTCTCTCAGAGCACACTGAGTCTACCTACAGCACATGGACTGCAGCGATTCAAGAAGGCAGCTTATCACCACCTTCTCAAAGGGGGTAACTAGCAATGGGCAATAAATGCTAGACCAGCTAGCAACACCCGCATTTGAATTAAAAAAAACACAGAAGAGAGATGATCCACAGCATAGGGAAGACAGATCCTGACTGTGGAAGATCTCATGGGATGAAAAAGCTGGAAAACCTGCAGGACACAGTCAGGGTTGGGCAGCAGTGGAAACTTAATTTGGACACAGTTGACCGAGGAAAGAACGTGTGGTATTTTGGAAAGGCAAATCAGGGCAGGACTTGTATACTTAATGGTATGGTCTTGGGGAGTTTTGCCAAACAGAGAGACCTTGGGTGCAGGTGCATAGTTCCTTGAAGGTGGAGTCACAGGTAGACAAGACTGATGAAGGGTCTAGGCTCGAAACATTGACTCTCCTACTTCTCTAATGCTCCGTGACCTGCTGTGTTCCTCCAGCTCCACACTGTATTGACTCTGACTTCAGCATGTGCAGTTCTTGCTATCTCATGGTGAAGGAGGTGTTAGGTATGCTTGCCTTTAATGGTCAGTGCGCTGAGTATAAGATTAGGAGATCATGTTGCAGCTGTAGAGTACATTGGTTAGCCAACTTTTGCTCCAAGAAAGATTTTGTTAAACTTGAAAGGGTGCAGTAAAGATTTACAAGGACGGTGCCAGGGTTGAACAGTTTGAGCTATAAAGAGAGACCGGATAGGCTGGGCTATTTTCTCTGGAGCGTTGCAGGTTGAGGAGTGACATTTTAGAAGTTAGTAAAATCATGAGGGGCATAGATAAGGTGAATGGCCAGTGTCTTTCCCTAGGGTGAGAGATTTCAAGAAGTGACGGCATATATTTTAAGGTGACAGGAAAAAGATTTAAAAAGGACATGAGTGGCAATCTTTTTTACACAGAAAGGTCACGTTATAGAGGTTTATAAAATCATGAGGGGTATAGATAGGGTTAATGCCAGGTGTCCTTTCCCGAAGATCGAGAATTACAAGACCAGAGGGCATATTTTTAGGGTGAGAGGAGACAGATTTAAAAAAGACATGGGGGCAATATTTTTACGCAGAGGATGGTTCGTGTGTGTGGAATGAGCTTCCAGCGTAAGTGGTGGATGTGGGTACAGTTACAATGTTTAAAAGACACTTGGATAAGTACATGAAGTGGAAAGTTTGGAAGGATCTGAGCCAGGACCAGGCAGATGGGACTAGTTGAATTTGGGATTATGTTCAGCATGGACTGATTGGATTAAAGGGTCTGTTTCCATGCCGTATGACTCTATAAGTGATAAGGTTTTGGAACTCAATGCTTACACTCAAAGTCAGTAATAGTGGATCATGAAATGTTTGGAGGGATATGGGCCAAGTGCAAGGAGGTGGGAGTAGTTTAGTTTGGAATTATGATCAGCATGGACTGATCGGACCGAAGAGTCTGTTTCTGTACTGTATGACTCTTGAGTGAGGCTATGACTCTATAACTAGAACATGATGAATTGGGTGATTCTTTAAAATCTGAATGTGATGTTTAGTTTGAGTCTCCCATTTGCAAATTTCTTTCTAACATACTGTTTAACAAAAAAGTTTACAAAAGCTATCACAGTCAGTCTAGGATAAAAATTCAGGAGAGACAAACATTTCTCTTGGAAAGACAGCAGCATTAACATTTCTAGGCCAGTGACATATTTTTGGAACTGGGTTCTTCTGAAAAAGGGTCACTGGACTCAAAACATTAACTCTGCTTTCTCTCCATGGATAATGGCAGACATGCTGAGCTTCACAGCAATTTCTGTTTCTGCAGGTTTTTTGTTTTAATACTAACCTTTCTCTTGATTTGAGTTTGCTGTGTGAAAATCCGGCCCCCTGAAAAAAAAGATGAGTTTTTAAAATCCATCCCTGTCAGACCAAGGATGGACATTCACCATATTCTCTCTCCTGGCCCAGGATGACGGGTGCTGTGGGTCTTGCAATGACTGAACAGATACATGGGGCAGGATGTGATTGCATGAAGTAGCATGATACAGAGTGCAGGAATTACTTCCTTCTCTCTCCTTCTCCTCCTCCGACATGGTTCTGCCTCAACATTGACACCTTGGGACCCAGAGCCTGGAGCAGTTTTGATGGACAAGTTGCTCTCATCGTGACATCTGCCCTCTACAAAGATGGCGCACGCCGCGCGTGCTCCCTGTTGCCCATTGCCCCCTATAAAGATGGTGGCCGTTAGCCCAGGGCCTACCGTTGGAAGGAAGCCTCACTATATCGTCCCGTTTGATGTAAAGCTGAGGATCACAGCTTGTTTATTCGGGATTGGCCGCGTACACAAAGCGTTTACGAAGCCTCCTCAAATGCCCACCCGGTCCACCGCCTCTTCCACTCCGCCTCAAACCTACCTTTTTTGTGGAGCCGAAAAATAAACAGTCACTGCTCCACAGCCATCATGTTCACTGCGCATGCTCCGGACGTGGGAGGCAATGAGCATGTGCTTGATCCGGTTGGTGGGAGGTGAATGGGCATGTGCAGCTCTGCAAATAGAAAGAGAGGAAAAGGGGGGAAACATAGGAACAGGAGGAGGCCACTCAGCCCCTCGAGCCATTCGACGAGATCTGTGGCCCAACTCCACAGGCCTGCCTCTGGCCCATAGCCTTTAGCTTTCTTTTTGTTAAGCAATAGCTAGTATCTCACATTTAAATGTGGGGGTTGAGTGAGAGCAAGAGGGAAAGGATATGGGGTGAGTGAGAGTGACAGAATGGGAGGGGAGAGTAAGAACGACAGCGTGGAAAAGGTCATCTCAAACCTGGGTATTCTGCCTGATTTCTGGTGATTTGTTTTTAGCCTTAACCAAGACAGACAAGGATGAAGATTCTGTCAGAGTTCTGGCCAAGTTGTTAATGTCAAATCTCTCCCCTTCTGTCTGCCACTGCCCCACACCCCCCCACACTTTCTCTCTCCTCCCTCGCCATATGGATTTCAATCAGATGGCAGATCCCTTTCTCTGATGACCGTCAGTGAACCAGTTAAGTTTTTATGACAAACCTGCAGGTTTCATGGACACTGTTCCACGTACAAGCACGCAAATTATCAGACTCATTCAACTCAATTTCACAATTTGTAGGTTGACTCTCATTCCTTTTCATTTCTGTGTTGGTTTTTGGATGTAACTTACATTGCTCAGCTCTACATCATCACCCCCCTCTCCATTCATCCACTGTTGCTAAACAATTAATCTGGTTATCCAGCATTCTGTACTGGATGATTAGAAATGACTTCCAATCAGCCACATGGGTACAGAACTATCTCTCACAGTTCTTTTGATTTTAACAATGGAGACTCCATGTTGTTTGCAGAGTCGCAATTCAGTGAATGAAATGGGTGGGTCTCGCTCCTTTTCTTGGATTAGAAGTTTTTTTGAGTCTCTCTATTTATTTGTCTTTTCACACAACCAGACACACAAGGAAGAGAGAGCAGTTCCCTATTTGCAGGCTTCTTGATGTCTCTAGCTGCACTGAATTCACAGGTCTATAAAGAACTACAGCTAGACTAATTTAAAGACTGTTGCAAGGCAGTGTTTCCTTGACTCAAATACTCATATTGATCTCAGTGCTCTGAAAAGTAACCTAGCCTTTGACAGATAAAGTGTACACCACATAATCCCAAAATCTTCAAGTTTCAGGTAAAACTATCCTGACACTTTTTTTTTAGATATGTATTTCATTTTCCAGTTTATAATCCCAAATGAAAACAATACAGTCACTTACAATTTCTCCCCCCTGACTTTCACCATGCTCTTTTTGTTCTTTAATCTCTCCTGTTTACCTCCTATCTTATTGCATTCCTTATGTTCATTCTTCACCTCTCATTTTCTCTGACTCTGGATTGTTTAAAACCTGATACATCTTTCCATTTTCCCAGTAGTTTAGGCTGCAGGTACAAATACATCTCTGATGCTTTCTGTAAAGCAAAGGCAGTTTTTATTTCATAAACCAGCAACTCTGCGATTAACAGAGCATGGCAATTCTTTAACTCAAAGAATGCACAGGTAGTTGAGCCCAACCATTCCATAAGCCATCACAAATATGCAAATACCCAATTGAAAACATCAAGGTGATGGATTTACCTGATTGACTGCTACATAAGAATAGAAGCAATTCATGTAAGGTTTCATCATGAACAGGAAAATAGCTCAGTTTATTGAAAATATCCTTATTCTTCAACAAATGGCAGAGAAAAAAAAGGTTATGAACTTACGAGTACACAAATTCAACGGCGTCCCTTTAAATACTCCAAATACACACACACGTTCATAAATAAGACAGACGAAAGACACCGATATTCAAACAGATTATTAGTAAAAGATTAATGAAGGATAGAGTGGAGCCAATAAGGAACGAGCAGATTAATCAAAGGGTATGGCAGCGGTGCTAATGAATGCTTTGCTTCTGTTTTTACCAAATTAGGAAATGGTGACAATGGTCAATTTGAAATGTGGTGTTGAGCAACTGAGCATTATAGGGATAGATAAAGAAGAGGTGCCAAATAGGTTGGTAGCACTCAAGGTAGAGAAGTTGGCAGGTCCAGAGGGAATGCATCCTAGATTGCTGAGAGAAGTAAGGAACAAATCGTTGACCCATTGACAGAAATTTTCCAGACCTCCCTGAGCACAGAATTCATCCTGGAGGCCTGAAGGATTTCATATTGACACTGTTGTTTAAGAAAGAGGTAAAGGATAACCCAGGAGACTGCAGACTTGTCAGCTTGGCGTCAATAATGGGCATAATACAGGATGACGTAAATAAACAGCTAAATAAAAAAAATTAGACTGTCAATGTGGCTTTGTCAAGGGCAGATCATGTCTGACAGATTTACAGAGTCATAGATCACAGAAACAGACCCTTAGGTCCAACCAGTCCATGTCAACCATAATCCCAAGCTAAGCTAGTCCCACCTGCCTGCTCCGGCCCTATATCCCTCCAAATCTTTCCTATTCATGTATCTATCCAAATGTCTTTTAAACATTGTAATTGTACCTACATCCACCACTTCCTCAGAACGTTCATTCCAGACGTGATCACCCACTGTGTAAAAAAAAAGTGCCCCTCATGTCTTTTTAAATTTCTCTCCTCTCACCTTAAAAATGTGCCCGCTAGTCTTGAAATCCCCCATCCAAGGGATAAGACAACTTCCTTTAACTCTATGTATACCTGTCATTATTTTATGAAATTCCATCAGGTCGCTTTTCAACCTCCAATGCTCCAGTGAAAAAAGTTCCAGCCTATCCAGCCTTTCTTTATAACTCCAACTTTCCATACCCGGCAACATCCTGGTAAATCTCCTCTGAACGCTCTCCAGCTTGATAATATCCTTCCTATACTGGGCTACCAGAACTGGACACAGTATTCAAAAAAAGGCCTCACCAATGTCTTGTACAACATCAACATGACTTCCCAACTCTTATACTGAAAGGACTGAGCAATGAAGGCAAGCGTGCCAAATGCCTTTTTAACCACCCTGTCTATATTTGATACAAACTTCAAAGAATTTTGTACCTGCACCCCTAGGTCCTTCTGTTTTAAAACACTATCCCAGGCCCTATCATTAATTGTATAAGCCCTACCCTTGTTTGTTGTACCCAAATGCAATATCTTGATTAATTTCTTTGATGAAGTGACACAGGCAGTGGCTGAGATTAATGCCACAGATATTGCATAATTGGACTTTCAGAAAGCATTTGATATCGTGCCACATGGCATGTTGGTTAACAAATTAGAAATCGTTGGGATTGATAAATCCATGGCAGCATCGATTAGAAGTTGGCTAAAAGATAAGAAACAGAGTGTAGCCACAGATGGACATTTCTCAGATTTGAGACAAGTTGAAAGTGGTGTTGGCATTGGGAGCCTTGCTTTCTTCTGATTTATATAAACGATTTGAAGATTGGTGTTAAGAGCAAAATCTCTAAATTTGCAGATGATTCTAGGCTAGGAAGAATAGTGAATTGAGAGGATGGCACTAGGAGAAACAGTGACAATTTGGCCAAGTGGGCTGACACTTGGCAGACGAAGTTCAATGGAGAGAAATGTGAGGTAATGTATTTTGGAAGAAGAAACACGGAAATACAAGTTCAATGGTACAAATTTGAGGGGCAGAGGGACCTTGGGTTTCACGTGCATAATTCTCTGAAGGTGGTCAGGCAAGTTGAAACAGTTGTTAAGGAGGCTTATAAGATCCTTGGGTTTATAAATAGATACATTTGTGCTGCTTTTATTCTGGGGTGGCACGATGGCTCAGTGGTTAGCACTGATGCCTCACAGCGCTAGGGACCTAGTGTTCGATTCCTCCCTTGGGCAATTGTGGGTGGAGTTTGCATGGTCCCCCCATGTCTGCATGGGTTTCCTCTGACCCACAATCCAAAGATGTGCAGGCTAGGTGGATTTGCCATGCTAAATTGCCCATATTGTTCAGGGACGTGTAGCTCAGGTGGGTTATAGGGTGATGGGTCTGGGTGGGATGCTCTGAGGGTTGGTGTTGACTTGTTGGGCCGAAGGGCCTGTTTCCACACTGTCGGGATTCCATGACACATAGAGTATAAAAGCAAGGAAGTGATGCTACATCTCTACAAATCATTGGTCAGACCACATTTGGAGTATTGTGTTCAGTTCTGGTCACTGTATTTAAGGAAGGATGTTGAAGTGCTGGAGAGAGTACAAAGGAGATTTACTAGAATGCTGTACAGAAGTTCAAAGTGCAGGATATAACCTCCCTGCGTTTCTGTGAGACTATGTTTGGTGTAATGGTGAAAGAGCAACAACCCACTGATTGAATCTGCAGTTGCCACTTTTTTCTGACAGCAAGTGATTGGAAAGTGCAGATTAAAATCCCACTTCTAACGCCTGTCTCATTCATTCCAGAGTCTTGGAAGGGAGAATCATTGATGGGCTTGATTCCCTGTCTGAAATGTGATTTCAACTGACACCTATTAACGGAGGTCTCGCTGCAGGAGACTTTAATGATCTTGCACGAATCACAAATACAGGCAGGTTTGAAGGAGCTTTCTCACATCAGGGATGAAATAGGAGTAAGTGAAAGCTACTCAGTTAGGCTTGTGTACAGGACTGTAGAATGAAAGAATGCATGTTCCACGGTATTGAGTTAAAACTTAACAAACGTAATTTATCAATACTGCATGAGTGGCCGGAATGATTCCTGGCTAAAATGTCAAACAGTGAACTCACTCTTCCACCCACTCCCTCATTCCCTCTTTTGCCACTGTCGAATTACCCACATTTCCTTGCTCCCTCCTTCACTGACGTATAGGAACAACTCCTAGTAACGAATCATAGCGTAAGAGCTTTTTTGTATTATACAGTAAAGAGGGAGGCCCTTCTGTCTATTGTAAACTTAACGGTCGTCAAACACCTTCTTATTTTGGTCCCAAAAGTGTAAAAAATTATCTTCATAAAACTGGAATTAAAAAGTGGTCTACATCGTATTTTAAGATATAATTTAATGCCGAATGAAAAATATGTTGCATGGCACTGCCTTCACCCAGCATTCTCCGCGATTGGGAATGTCACCTATCTACAGCATTAGAAATCAACGCGCATGCGCCTTATCCACAGGCGCATGCGCAGTGCGAGAGACCGAGGAGCGGGCGTTTTTCTCATCCTCCGCTCAAACAAAAGATAACGATGAGGCGGCGCGGAGGTCGCTATGCACGGGTATGTAGACCGGGAGGCTTCGTAACCACTTTACTTAGGTGATAAGCCACAGGCCGCCGCTCCAGAATTTTAAAAAAACACGTTTATCGCGCCAACAATGGGAGGCGGCTGGAAGCTCCTTCGAAGGCAACAGGCCGTGGGTTGACGGCCGCCATCTTTGTAAGGGGCAAGCGCGCGGGCGTCCGCCATGTTTGTCAGGGGCGGAGCCCGCCATCTTGGCCGGCGTGGTGGGCGTCAGTGCGCAGGCGTGGCGGCCATTTTACAAATGGGACAATGGTTTGGGGATTGATACTTTTTGTGATGTCACAATGGAGGGGAGGGCGGGGACAACTTGTCCATCAAAACTGCTCCACGCTCTGGGTCCCAAGGCCTCAATGTTGAGGTAGATCCCTATCAGAGGAGGGGAGAGAGAAAAGGCACTGATTCCTGCACTCTGCACCGCACCACCTCATGCATTAACATCCTTCCCTGTCTATCCATTGACCTGGGGACCTGTCGAGTCGCTAGAAGACCCACAGCACCGACTCAGGACACTGAGTAGACAGACATTCATCCGCAAACTGAGGGGGGCCTTTATTGGTCAGCACATTAAGTATAGGAGTTGGGTGTCTTGTTGGACGTGTGCAGGACACTGGTTAGGCCACTCTTGGAATACTGCACTCAGTTCTGGTCTCCCTGCTGCAGGAAATATGTTGTTAAATTTGAAAGGGTGCAGAAAAGACTTAAAGGACTGGATGGTTTGAGCTACGGTGAGAGGCTGAATAGGCTGGTATTATTTTCCCTGGAGCGTAGGCGGCTCAGGTGGGGACCTATTGAGGTTTATAAAATGATGAGGGGCATGGATAGAGTGAATAGCCAAGGTCTTTCTCCCCAGAGTAGGGGAGAAAGTGGTGGAGGCTGGTACAATAGCAAGATTTAAAAGGCATCTGGATGGGAACATAAATGGAAAGGGATATGGGCCAAATGCTGGCAAATGGGATGAGATTAATTTAGGATACCTGATCGGCACAGACAAGTTGGAAGAAAGGGTCTGCTTCCGTGCTGTATGACTGTATGTGCCACCGGACGGCTTTGCAAAGGTAGAAATGTGGATCACCTGTCACCTTGGGCCGGGAGAAAAAGTATTGTGTAAGACACAACGCTGAGCAGACGTCACCCTTGAGTTGAGGGGCAGCTGCTGGTTGAGAGGACGAGGGATGTTTCTAAAGTTGCCACCTTCATGGGTGCAAAAGTGAGAAACGGCGCTCTGGGCCAAGTCAGTGAATGACATGAATATATCTCCTGGGCAGGTAGGATGGGGTTTATAAACTCCTTTTTACGCGGAGGGGGTGATGTTAGAAAGGGAAGAATTTACCCACAGCAAATTCGAACGAAGAGAAATATTCTGAAGAAGGGTCGCACCGCTCAGCTTTCTGTCCACAATTGCTACCTGACCTGCTGAGGTTCTCCAAGTCAAGTATTTGTCTTTTCTGAACTTCTATCCTGAACTGACAGTGATGATTTTGTAAACCTTTTTATTAACAGGATATTAGAAGAGGATTTGCGGATCGGTAACTGAAACGCAGCACCACAGCACGATCTGACAGTCACTCGATTTGTTATTCATTCAGCACTGGACATTTTTGACCTTTGAATGTAAGCATTGAATTCCAGGCCAGTCACACATTCTGCATAAAATTACTATCTCACCGTAATTCTTGCTCAGTGTTTTAATTATGTACGTAATCTTTTTATCATCAGCGAATGGGAACAGCAAATCTTGTTCAGTCCTATCTTACCCTGTCATAAATTTGTAGAACTCAATTCCCTTTGCTCTACAGAGAACATGCTCAGTTTTTCCAACCTGATCTTAAAACTAAAATTCCTCTTTCCTTGAACCATTCTGATAAATCTCCTCTGCACCCTCTCAGATCGTTCTCTGGTTTAGTCAGACCCATGTGCTCTGTGTTTGTGTGTGTTTTGTGCTGGTACCGTGCACAGGAAATTCCACAGTGACATCACCCACCCGCCAGGTAAATCTTTCCTGAACCCTCTCCAGCTTAATAATGTCCTGCCTAGAAGAGGCCTTGCCAATGTCCTGTACAACCTCAACGTGACGTCCCAACTCCTATACTCAAAGATCTGAGCAATGAAGGCAAGCGTGCTGAACGCCTTCTTAACCACCCTGTGTAGATATGATGCAAATTTCAAGAATTATGTACCTGAACCCTTGGGTCTCTCCGTTCTGCCACACTAACCAAGGCCCTACCATGAATTGTGTAAGTCCTGCCCTTGTTTGTTTTACCAAAATGCAATACCTTGCATTTTTTTTCCTTTATTCATTAACAGGATGAGAACGCTGCTGGTGAGGCAGCATTTATTGTCTGTCCCTAAATGCCCAGAGTCAACCACATTAGCTGTGAGTCTGGAGTCACATGTAGGCCAGACCAGGTAAGGATGACAGTTTCCTTCCGTAGAGGGCATTAGTGAACCAGGTGGATTTTTCCAACAATAGACGATGGGTTCATGGTCATCATTAGATTCTTAATTCCAGATATTTTATTGAATTCAAATTCCACCATCTGCCATGGCGGGATTTGAACCCAGGTTCCCAGAATGTCATCTGGGTCTCTGGATTAACAGTCCAGCGATAATACCACTGAGCCATTCCCTCCCCCTTAATTTATCCAAATTAAACTCCACCTGCCACTCCTTAGTCCATTGACCCAATTGATCAAGATCCCCTTGTAATCCTAGATAACCTTCTTCACTGTCCACAGCCACCAAACGTGGTGTCGTCTGCAAACTTACCTACCATGCCTTCTATATTCTCATCTAAATCATTTATATAGATGACAAACAAAAGTGGGCCCAGTACTGATCCCTGAGAAATACCAATTGTCACAGTCCTTTGAGAATCTTGTCTGTTTCAATAAGGTCTCTTCAATCTTCTCAACCCCAATGTGTACAGGCCCAGCCTATTCAACCTCTCCCTCATAAGACAGTCCCTCCATACCCAGGATCCACCAAATGAATCTCCTCTGGACTGCATCCAATACCAGTGCGTATTTTCTTAGATAACGTGAACAAAACCGTTCACAGCATTCCAACTGTGTATAGTTTTAAGAAGACATTTCTACTTTTCTATTCTGTTCTGTTTAAAATACAGTGCAGCCTTCCAGTTACCTTCTGGATTACCCACTGAACTTGGATGCTAACTCTTTGAGAGTGTGTTCAATTCTCCCTCCTATAGGAAAGATGTTGTGAAACTTAAAGGGGTTCAGAAGAGATTTACAAGTATGTTGCCAAGGTTGGAGGGTTTGAGCCATAGGGACAGGCTGAATAGGCTGGGGCTATCTACTCGGAAGCTGAGGGATCACCTTATAGCAGTTTATAAAATCATGAGGGGCATGGATGGGGTGAATATCCAAGGTCTTTTCCCTAGGGTAGGGGAGTTCAAAACTAGAGGGGGTAGGTTTAAGGTGAGAGGGGAAAGATTCTATATGACTCTATAATTCAGAATATTACTCCCAGTGTTAATGGGACACTGTAACCATGCTGTTCAGCTCTATGACTGTACGACACCCAAATCTCTCTGTGCTTTAGCTGACTTCCACATTTAAATAATGTTCAGAACCTCTATTCCTCCTGCCAAAGTGCATAACCTGAGATTTTCCCACATGATGACAAGCTTTTGCCCATTCACTTAACCTGCCCATCTCCCTTTGTAGAGCCTTTCTGTCATCCTCACCCCCTTGCCTTCCCACCTATCTTTGTGTCATCCACAATCTTGGCTCTATTCACTTACCCCCATCCGAGTCATTAATATGTTTCGTGAATAATTGTGGCCCCAGCACTGATCCCTGTCACATGCTGCTATTTACAGGTCGCCACCCTGAAAATGGCCCTCTCATCCGACTCTGTTCATCCACTAATCCTCTCTCCGTGCTAATATACAACCTCCAACAGTATGACCCCTTACCTTGTTAAGTAGCCTAAAGTGTGGTACCTTATATTAGACTAAAATCTGAAAATCTAAATACATTACATCCACTGCTCCCCCTTTATCTATCCTGCTTGTTACTTCCTCAAAGAATTCTAATACATTTATCAGGCATGATATCCCTTCCTGAAGTCATGCTGACTCTGCTCGAGCATATCCTGTGTTTCTATGTAGCAGACTCCAACATTTTCCCCATAACTGACGTTAAGCTAATTGGCTTGTCATTGCCTAGTTTTTGTCGAAATAGAGGAGTTACATCGGCAGTTTCCCAATCTCCTGCGACTTTTCCAGAATCTAAGTATCCTTGAGGAGATTATTACCACTGTCTATCTGTAGCCGTTTCCTTTAATCTCCTAGAATGTTTCCCATTAGGTGCAGGAGAGGCGTGAGCGTCAGCCCCCATTAATTTCCCTAGCCTCTTTTCTCTAGTAATTGTTTTTATTTCTTCCCCTCTTTTGGGGCCTTGAATATTTAGGTTTTTTTTTGGAAAGCGGCCAGTGTTGCCTACTGTGAAGACTGACGCAAAAGATTTATTCAACTCCTCTGCCAGTGCCTGGTTCACGTTATTTCCACCATCGCGTTCTCTAAGGGGTCCATTTTTACCTGGCCCTCTTGCTTCCTGTTTACATATTGATGTAAGCTCTCGCTGTCTGCCTTGATATTTAGTGCAACTTTATTAAAGTTTAGCTTCCCGCACTCTGTTTTGCTTTACAGTTGTCTTTTGTTGGTTTACCCCCTTCCTTCGGCTTACCACTAACCTCTGCCACTATTCTCTTCCTACTTGATCCTGTCTTTGACCTTCCCCAGTTGGGTTCTCCCCTCACTCGAATTGTTATGGACCAAACCACCAGACCCCCTCAAAATATTTTAAGAAATGAGCCTAGGCCCTAACTTTCTCTTATTTTTAAGGTAGATGTGAAGTGCCGTGTTCCAGGTGCGATGCAGTTAAAAATGCCACCAAAGAAAGAGGAATTTAGAACAACTTAATTGGAAAACTTAACAGATTAATAGATGTAGTAACTGTTACTGATTAACTGTTCAAATATAGTAACATCTCCTAAACACACCCCTTGGGGGAGAAAGGAAATGTCAGACACAGATTCTCACATGCAGTTATAGAGTCGTAGAACACGGAAACAGACCCTTCGGTCCAACTCGTCCATGCCGACCAGATATCCTATATTAATCTGGTCCCATTTGTCAGCATTTGGACCCTATCTCTCTAAACCCTTCCTAACCATGTACCCATCCAGATGCCTGTTAAATGTTGTAATTGTACCAGCCTCCACCACTCCCTCTGGCAGCTCGTTCCATACACGCACCACCCTCCACGTGAGAATCAGGAGGGAACTCAAAGGCGATGGTGTTCACATCCTCCTGCTTAGGGGGTGGTGGAGGTTGAATGTCTGGAAGGCCTTGTCAATGTTCTAGTCAGGTTTTAGAGAAACACGATCCCTCTCCCTCCCCCTCACCTGCCTCTCCCTTTCTCTCCTGCCCATACTCCCCGACCGGCTGAAACTTGAGAGGCCGCGGAAAAGATTTACAAGGACGTTGCTAGGTTTGGAGGGTTTGAGCTATAGGGAGAGGCTGAATAGGCTGGGGGCAGTTTCCCCTGGAGTGTCGGAGGCTGAGGGGGTGACCTTATAGAGGTTTATAAAATCATGAAAGGAATGGATAGGGGGAGTAGACGAGGTCTTTTCCCTGGGGTGGGGGAGTCCAAAACAAGAGGGGCATAGGTTTAAGGTGGGAGGGTAAAGATTTAAAAGGGACCTGCGGGGCAACTTTTTCACGCAGAGGATGGTGCGTGTATGGAACGAGCTGCCAGAGGAAGTGGTGGAGGCTGGTACAATTACAACATTTAAAAGGCATCTGGATGGGTACATGAATAGGAAGGGTTTAGATGGATATGGGCCAAATGCTGGCAAATGGGATAAGATTAATTTGGGATATCTGGTCGGCATGGACGAGTTGGACTGAAGGGCCTGTTTCCGTGCTATACATCTCTGTGACAGCTTCCCTTCTCCGAAGTCCAGGAGTCGACCGATGGATTTCAGTGACAACCCAGCGGTTTCCATTTTCCTCTTTCTCATGGCTCCCTGCTCAGAATCGTTGGCCTCAGTCTCCCAAAACCTGCCTTTGTGTATATTTGATGTAGCTTCTCTCTCACCTCTTTTCTGTGCTGTAATTCAGTTTGGCAGAATATTATCAAGGAGGGATCCTGCTAGAAAGCTCAAAAAAAAACGAAACGTCATGCCGGGATTGTACCGTAACCTGAACGTTGTTGGATTTTCAACGTGGAAAGAGCAGTGCATAGCCAAGGGAATCTGCCCACTTCAGCTGAGCGTGGCCGAGGCTTTGGGCGACTGTCAAGGCTCAAATGCGGCCGCCCGTTGGAGAAACCGTGGAAGTGCGGGGACCGTGGGAAGGGGGTTCCGATCCCCGTCTCCGCTGGAAGTTCACCGATACGCAGCCGCGCCAGGGTGAGGGGTCGGGGTCGGGGGGAAGGGGCCATTCGTTTGCTGTGAGTGTGGGAAGCGGTTCACCCGGTGTTTCGACCTGCCCGGAGGGCGCGCAGCGGCGAGAGGCCATTCTCCTGCTCTGAGGGCAACGAGTGGCTTACTCTGTCCTGCTGAGGCACCATCAGGCCGACACAGGTGAGAGACAAGTGCCTGGTCCACAGCTGGCATCGCAAGAGTCCTTGGGAGTCAGTCTCCGATGCTGCGGAGATGTTTGTTCACCTGACCGGATTGAGTGAAGGGATTACAGAACTCATCCGACCTGCTGAGGCGCCAGCGAATTCACACCGACAAGAGATGTATGGGAACACCACCACCTCCAAGTTCCCCTCCAAGTCACTCACCATCCTGACTTGGAAATATATCGCCATTCCTTCACTGTTGTTGGTTCGAAATCCTGGAATTCCCTCCCTAATAGCATTGTGGGTCAACTCACAGCAGGAGGAATGCAGCGGTTCAAGAAGGCAGCTCACCACCACCTTCTCAAGGGCAACAAGGGATGGGCAAGAAATGCTGGCCAGCCAGCGACACCCACGTCCCACAAAATGAGTAGAAAAACAAGAGGCTGTTCCCCCTGCTCCAAGTGCGGCAAGAGATTCGCTTGTCTGTGCCACCTACTGAGCCACCAGCGGGTTCACAGGGAATAGCAGTGATTCAATTTCACCATCAATCACATCCGCTGATTCACCATGTCCATTGAGTTATTAAACTCCTCGGCCTCAATATTCTGGACAGAAGTCAAATAAATTAGCTCTTTGCTAAATACGAAGTGTCTTGAGTCTCTATCATGCACGTTAGTACCACTGGAGTGTTTAGGACTGGGCTCACATTCTCTGGATAAAGTATTAGTCAGTTCGGGCTGAAGAGACCCACTGAAGTTTAATTTGGATAAAAGCGAGTTGTTGCATTGCTGTAAAACAAAGGCAAGAGTTGTACAATTAAAAGTCAACCCCGGGATAGTCATGGAGTCATACAACACAGAAACAGACCCTTCCACCCAACGTAATCCCAAACTAAACCATACCCACCTACCTGTTCATGTTGTAGAATAGAGACACCTAGGTACAGGTATTTCTGCTATAATGTGTATTTTGTTAATGCAAATTGGCTGTAAGGCGATTAATGAATAGTGAATGCTGTTTGGATAATGCAAACTTTCCGCTGTACAGTATAGAAATTTTCTATCGCGATTTCCCTATAATGTGATTTTCAATGGCGAGTTTCTATAGCGTGAGGTCAGACAAGAATGCAGGTATTGCGTTATCGGAGAAATACCTAGTACATAATTCTTTGAAATTTGCATCACATGTAGACAGGGTGGTTAAGAAGGTGTGTAGCACGCTTGCCTTCATTGCTCAGACCTTTGAGTGTAGGAGTTGGGACATCATGTTGAGATTGTACAGGATGTTGGTGAGGCCTGTTCTGAAGTACCATGTCCAGTTCTGGTTGCCCTGTTATAGGAAGGATATTATTAAGCTGGAGAGGGGTCAGAAGAGATTTGCCAGGATGTTGCTGGGAGTGAAGGGTTTGAGTTATAGGGATAAGCGGGGACTTTTTCATTGAAGCATGGGAGATTGAGGGGTGACCTTACAGAGGTTTATAAAATAATGAGGGATATAGATAAGGTGAATGACAGGTGTCTTTTCATAAGGGTAGGGGATTTCAAGACTGGAGGCAATTTTTTAAGGTGAGAGAAGAGAAATTTTAAAAAGACATGAGACAAGACAGAAAGTGGTTTGTGTGTGGAATGAACTGGCAGAGGAAGTGGTGGATGTGGGTACAATTACAACTTTTAAAAGATGAGTACATGAGTAAGAAATGTTTGGCGGGATATGGGCCAGGAGCAGGCAAGTGGTACTAGTTTAGTTCGGCATTATAGTCGGCACGGACTAGTTGGACTGAAGGATCTGTTTCTGTACCGGAAGTGGTGGAGCAGATTGCAGAGGCTGTAATGCCTCTTTCTGTTCCTTCACAGCAGCAATAGTGTAAAATAATCATGAACGATGCTTTTGTTTATAGAGTGGCAGCAACAGGGAGGGATCTTGTGCAGGCAGTGTTGGTAACATTGCTCCAGAGCCATGTAGGAGGGTGCAAAACATCCTCTCAGCCCAACGTTTATATAACTCTCCCAGCCTAGCATCTTTTTTTAGTCCACAATCACAACAGCAATGAATTGACTTTTCTTCCTATGGTGGAAGTTTCCGTTTGAATGTTTGTCTGTCTTCATTTTCTGCCTGGATTGGGACTTTGGCAGTCGGAGATCAAGCCCAATAGGGGAAGCGAGGTCAACACTGAGGTGAGGGAGGTTCCCTGGCATTTGCAGGTGCAGGCAACTTGAGGTCTCCTGGACAGCGTGGTAAAATGGAGGAGATTGAAGGGTTTAGGCCCGAAACGTCAAGTTTTCCTGCTCCTATGATGCTGCTTGACCTGCTGTGTTCATCCAGCCCCACGCCTTGTTATCTGAGATTGAACCCTCGTAGGGAGTGCCAACCCAGTGTGGCTAAGCACTTATGAAAGACCATTGAGCTTTTAACTTTATTTCTTCATTTTCTATCTAATACTAAGACAGACTGTAATGTTTAACTTTTCACCTTGTTTCTTTATTTTTATACTTTGTACCTAAGGGTTTGTACCCAGGTACCTTTGTATCTAAAGATGGCACAGGGATTGGAGACATTGTACCTTTTTCACTGTACACATGTACTGCTGTACTTGAGTACACGTGACATTAAAACTAATGCTAATTCTAATTGATCTCTCTCTGTCAACGTAGTTAATATTTACGCAGAGTTGTATCTGTTCCTTCCAGTGTCTACGCCACTCTCTCTGTCTATCAGTCTCTATTCCTATTTCTGCCACTTCAATTCTCTCAATTTCTCTGTGTCTTCCTTTTTCCTGCTGTTGCTCTCTGAGAAACTTATCATTCAGAGACATTTTGACGGAGCAGCTGCTGAAAACCTTCCCTCCCAGCCGGGATGCTTTGAACTGATTTCACAATCCCCAGATAACGTATCAATCTGTAAGGTCTGAAGTGAGGAGACTTTTTTTTTCCAACAAAGGATTAAGAATCCTCACTATTCCCCAGCTCGGATGTCTTGGTGGGTATTGAAGTCTGAGATTGAGAGAGCGTTGGACGCTGGAGCAAATAAAGGGCAATTGCAGGAGCTGCTAAAATGGGGGTTAGGACTCCAAGTGTGGTTATGAGCTGGAATTTCAGGACAGGTAGAGGGGTAAGCTCTGAGACACCAAAGGCCGCTTTGGACTACTGACTGGGATATAACAGCATTACTCCCTCTCTAATAGGCCACTGCTCCTCAGCCCTCAACTCTGACTGAGGGTCATTTTCAAACCTTAAAATACAGCTACCATAGGAAATGATGTGGGAATGACTGGGCTACTGAGACTGGCCTTGGAATTGCATTTGAAGCTGGTGATCTGCCATAGTTTAGTGAAGTGGCGGAGGAGTCTGAAGCCAGATTCCTGCTCCTTTTTACACATTCTATTGCAGTGGAAATGGCAATTAAAACAACTATTAACAACACTGTTAGTGCATAGCATGGCCATGCAGTCTGGCACCACTGGATTAAGTCATAGAGTCATACAGCATGGAAACAGACCCTTCAGTCCAACCGTTATGCTCACCATAATCCAAAACCAAACTAGTCCCACTTCCCTGCACTATTGATTGATCGATTGATTGATTTTGGCCTATATGCCTCCAAACCTTTCCTATTCATGAATGTATCCAAATGCCTTTTAAATGCTGTAACTACCTGCATCCATCACTTTCTCTGGCAGTTCATTCCACACACAAACCACTCTCTATATAAAAAAAAGTTGCCCTTCATGTCCTTTTTAACTGAATCTCCTCTCACCTTAAAAATATGCCCCCTAGTTTTGAACTGCTCACCCTAGAGGAAAAGACCCGTGTCATTCACCTTATCTATCTCCTTCATGATTTTATAAACCTTGAGAAGGTCACACTCAACCTCTTATACTCCAGTGAAAAAAATCCCAGTTTTCTCAGTCCATATTTAAATCTGAAACCCTCCATTCCTGGCAACATCCTGGTAAATCTTTTCTGAATCCTCACAAGTTTGATAACATACTTCCTATGACAGGGTGACCTGAACTGCACATAGTACTCCAGAAGAGGCCTCATCAATGTCCCATACAATGTCAACATGGTGTCCCAACCTCTAAATTCAGTGGTCTGAGCAATGAAGGCAAGCATGCTAAATGCCTTCTTAATAACCCTATCTACCTGAGATGCAAATTTCAAAGACGTTTGTACTTTTTCTCACTAGATGGGTATGTGACTAGGAAGCGTTTTGTGGCTTATGGGCAAAATGTTGGCAAATGGCCTAGGTCAGATTGGTGTTTCTGTGTTGTATGACTCTATGAATCTATAAAATGATGGAACATCTTAGAAGGTTACTTGACCCACTGTGTTCATCTTAGGTTTCTTGAAGAGCTGGCCAATTATTTTGAATTTTTCTCCCTTTTCCCCCCAACCCTGTGATATGTGTCCTTTCAAGCCATTGTCCCTTCTGATAGCTCTCCTCTTCCCTTTCCTGCTGTTTCTGTCCGTCTTGAGCACCCTCTCCCTTTCCCGTTCTTTTCCTTTCCAACTCTCGCCCTCCATAACTCTCCTACCCATTCTCTCTCAGCAATCACTCCTCCATTCATTGTCCCATCAGTCCCTCTTGTTTCTTTCACTCTTGTGCAATACTGGCCTGCCTACAAATGACCATCTCTGTCTCCTTCACAGTTCCCCAGTAACTCCTATAAATTAACCTCAGTAATTCATTGTCAACACTATTATCTTCTGTAAACCTGAGTGAGTTCAAACTTGAATAATTTGAACATACAATGGTGGCTACAGAAACAGACCTTGCTGGAAAAGCTCAGCAGGCCTGGCAGGATCCCTGGAAAGAAAGCAAAGTTAAAACATTTTGGATACAGTGACCCTTCTTCAGAAAAGTTCTGAAGAAAAGTCACTGCACCCAAAATGTTAATGCTGTGCACTGATTGGAATAAGGGCCAGGTGGTTCTCATTGACTATGACATCCCTGATTGGGACTGTTAACCTGTACCAATAAGGGAGCCTTGGCTGACAGATATAGACATGGGATTCAGAGTCTCCTGACTGCAGGAACTGACTCCGGACTTGGTGGCCACAGCCAATGTCTTGTGCACAAAAAAAACATCAGATTCAGAGAGTCTCCTCATTCTGGAGACTGACTCTGAGCTGGTTGGTCAGAGCCCATGTACTGTACACGTAAATAAAGGGTGACTTGCTGAAGGGATACCGGTCTCTGTGCAGTTATTTTCACTCTGCTTTCTCTGCACAGTTGCTGCCAGAGCTACTGAATTTGTCTCAGAGATAGGAGGAACTGCAGATGCTGGAGAATCTGAGATAACAAGGTGTAGAGCTGGATGAACACAGCAGGCCGAGCAGGAAAGCCGACGCCTCGGGCCTTTCCTGCTCCTGTGATGCTGCTCGGCCTGCTGTGTTCATCCAGCTCTACACCTTGTTATGCTGAATTTGTCTATCAGTTTCTGATTTGCCCCGTTACCCAGCATTCCCAGCGCTGATGAATGTCCCCCGAGCCGCTGCATTGACGATCATTGCGCATGCTCATTGCCTGACCCGCCCCCACACCCAACAAAAAGGCCGGAGCATGCGCAGTTTAAGCGATCCCGAGGAGAAGCCGCTTTTTTTCCTCGGCTCCACAAAAGGTAACAATGAGGCAGAGCGGAGGAGGCGATGGACCGGGCGGTCGGACGCAGAGGCTTCGTAAACATTTTGTGCACCCGACGGACCCCGAAAGAGAAGACTAACGACCCCCTTTTGTTCCGAACGGTGCATGAGCTGCGAGCTTCCCCGCGGTGACAGGCCGCGGGTTTACGGCCGCCATCTTTGTAAGGGTCGTGGGGGGGGCAGGGCGCGCGTGCGCGGGCTCCATGTTGTCGGCGTCAGCGGGCAGCAGGGCGCATGCGTGATCATCTCGGCGCAGTCTGGGTTGATAGCAGCGTTTTTACCAGGCGGCGAGGCGGGTGAAGCATTTACAAACAGCAAACTCCAAACGTGGTGACTTTTGTAAACCTTTTACAGGATAATAGAAGAGAAGTTGCAGATTGGAAGCTCAACCCAGGCACACTACGCCGAGATCTGACGGTGTCACTCCATTGCTTCCCCATCCAGCACTGGAGAAAGGTAAAGTTTCTGCAGTCCCACTGGACCGTGGGACTGCTGTCTCATTACGGAGAGGTAACCATTGGTGCTGGTTTTACCTGATGGTCACCATGCCTCAGGTGAGCGGAGAGGTTGGGAAGGAGAGTTCCTCACGGTAAGGAATACTGCGTACAATTCTGGCCTGCCTGCATTAGGAAGGGTGTTGTGAAACTTGTAAGAGTTCAGAAAAGATTTACAGGGACGTTGCCATGTTCGGTGGGTTTGAGCTATAGGGAGAGGCTGAATAGGCTGGGGCTGTTTCCCTGGAGCGTCGGAGGCTGAGGGGGTGCCCTTATAGAGGTTTATAAAATCATGAAAGGAATGGATAGGGTGAGTAGAGCAGGTCTTTTCCTTTTCCCTGATCCCCTGAACACAGCTGGGACGGTTGAAACTGAGAAAGCTGCTTAGGAGGTCACAATCAGAGCAATTGCAGATATCTCTGAGGGTTTGTTTTTAACTCGTTCCTAGCGTGTGGGCCTTGTGAGGAGGAGCTTAGAGAGATAAGAGTGGTGTAAAACAGTGAAAAGGTTTGAAAGGAAGAAGAAGAAGAAATTAAAAACTTTAGATCGGTGAGCATGGTTAGGTGAGTGAGGTAGTTAACACTGCTGCCTCACAGCACCAGTGACCCAGGTTTGATTCCTCCTTGACTGTCTGTGTGGAATTTGCACATTTTACCCCGTGTCCTTATGGGTTTCCTCCAGGTGCACCGGTTTCCTCCCATGGTCCAAAGATGTGCAGATTAGGAGGATTTGCCATGGTAAATTGCCCCACAGTGTCCAGGGATGTGCAGCTAGGTGGATTAGTCATGGCTAATGCGTGGCTACAGCAATGGGAGGGAGTTGGTTCTGCGTGGGGTATTCTTTGTGGAGGTGGTGTGGACTCAATGGGCCAAATGGCCTGCGCCCATATGGTAGGGATTCTATAATTCTAAGGCATGGTGCAATGATGCATATAGGCAACAGTATTTTGAATGACCTCGGGATTAATTTGGTGGTTGAATAACCTGTAACTCCTTTCCTTACAGCATTACAGGAGCTGATGTGAGAATATAAACCTACCAAGGCAGCAAAAAATGGTTGGGGGAATGGACAGTGGTAAAAGTAGATACAGTCAATGGAAGTAACAATGGAACAGGAAACAGAGCTCAAATACACCCATAAATAGAGGCAAAGGAAGTTAGACAAGAATGTAGAGGGATTGTGAGAACTGTGGAGATTGTGTTAGGGCATTTAACTCTAGAGATCTCAAGGGGAGGCACTGGCATAGTGGTATTATGGCTGAACTGTTAATCCAGAGACCCAGGTAATGTTCTGAGGACCTGGGTTTGAATCCTGCCATGGCAGGTGGTGAAATTTGAATTCAGCAAATGGCCGGAATTCAACGATGACCATGAATCCATTGTCGATTGTTGGAAAAACCCATCTGAATCACTGATGTCCTTTAGGGAAGGAAACTGCCACCCTTACCTGGTCTGGCCTACCTGTGACTCCAGACCCACAGCAATGTGGTTGACTCTTAGCTGCCCTGTGGGCAATTAGGGACGGGCAAAACATGCTGGCCTGGCCAGCGACGCTCTCATCCCGTGAGTGAATTTTAAGAAAGGTGACAAAGGTGAGTGTTTCAGCAGCAGATGGACTGAGAATACGAGTTGGACGATGTCATTGAGGTGGAAGTGGACAATCTGAGCGATGACGGGGATATGTGGTTCATTTCAGAATGAAGTGTCTCACCGCAGTCATGACATGTTTGACTCAGCCTCAGACAGTTGCCAGGGAGTCTGGCGAGGCAGCGGAGTTCACATTGTTGCCCTTATCTAATGGGAGGAAATCTCTGCTCCTTCGGGAACTGGATGTCTGGCAAGCCAGGACAAAGTGTGTGTGAGACCTGGAGGGAACTTGGAGGTGACGGTATTCAGATCGACTCGCAATCCCCTGCTCCCTCTCAGCGATACAGTTGGAAAATTCTGCCAAAGGTCTGCTGAGGTTGTTGGTGTCTAAAATGCCTGTCCTCCAGCCTCTGCCTTTCCCTTTCCCTCTCCATCTTCACATAGATGCCAAGAGTGTCATGTTCATGCTCTCACTCTCTTGTTTTTTTTCTTCTTGTTGTTGTTGTTTGACGATCGAATTCCCAGGGTGTTAGAAAGGGAGGATTTACAGAGCAAACACCATACCATGATCTGATGGAGGCGTCCAATTTGTCACAAATGGAATGTCATCAGATTTTGAACATGGAAGGGAAAAGTACCATTCACAGCGGAGAGAAACCGTACACGTGTTCCGTGTGTGGTCAAGGCTTCAGCCAATCTTCAGACCTCACAAAGCACAAATGCAGTCACACCGGGGAGAAACTGGGGAAATGTGGGGATTGTGGGGAGGAGTTCAGTTCCCCGTCTGAGCTGGAAGCTCATCAGCGCAGTCACACCGGCAACAGGCCGTTCACCTGCTCGGTGTGCGGGAAGGGCTTCACTCAGTCGTCTAACCTGCTGCAACACCAGGTCGTTCACACCGCGGACAGGCCCTTTAAATGCCCAGACTGCGGAAAATGCTACAAAACCTCCGGGGACCTGATGTCCCACCAACTAGCTCACACGAACGAGAGACCTTTCAAGTGCCCAGACTGTGGCAAGTGTTACAAAACCTCCCGGGACCTGGTGTCCCATCAGAACGCGCACACAAACATGAGGCCTTTCAAATGCCCCGACTGCGGAAAATGCTATAAAACATCCGGGGACCTGATGTCTCATCAGCGTTCTCACTCTGAGGAGAGACCTTTCAAGTGCACACGCTGCGGCAAGTGCTACAAAACGGCCAGGGACCTGATGGCCCACCAGCGTGTTCACTCTGAGGAGAAACCCTTCAGTTGCTCTCACTGTGGCATCGGCTTCAGGCGGTCGTCTGACCTCATGGAGCACCAGCAGGTTCATACGGGGGAGAGACCGTTCTCCTGCTCCGAGTGCGGGAGGGGCTTCACTCGGTCATCCAACCTGCTGAGACACCAGCAGGTTCACACCGCGGAGAGATCTTTCAAATGCCAAGACTGCGGCAAGTGCTACACCAGCTCCTGGGGCCTGACCTGTCATCAACGCGTCCACACCGGAGAGAGATCTTTCAAGTGCCCAGACTGCGGGAAGTGCTTCAGGAATCCTGTGGAGCTGAAGTCCCACCAACATGTTCACTCTGAGGAGAGGCCTTTCAAATGCTCAGACTGCGGGAATCACTACACAAGTTGCTGGGGGCTGTTCTACCACCAACGCGTTCACATTGAGGAGAGACCTTTCAAGTGCCCGGACTGTGGGAAGAGCTACCGCAATTCCGTGGAGCTGATGTCCCATCAGCACGTTCACATGATGAGAGACCTTTCAGGAGCTCTCATCGTGGGGCTGGGTTCAGGCGATCATCTCAACTCTCAGTACACCAGCGGCTTCACGCTGGGGAGAGACCATACACCAGCTCCGTGTGAGAAAAAGACTTAGCTCATTCGTCCAGACAGTGGAGAGTTCACACTGGGGGAAGGGATTCATTCGAGTCATCCCGTCTGCCGACACCAGTGAGTTTGTATCTAATTACAGCGATCGGGTTTTGCTATTAATCACATTGAGGTTAAAAAAGAAAGGAAGTTTTAAACATCTGGATTAAAGTCAAATAAATCAGCTTTGTGTTAAAACATAGTGTGGAGATCGTTTTAATCTGACAGAAAGAGCAAAAGCTTCTCCTGAAAGAACTTTTTTAGAAGGTCTGTCCTCTCCCCTGCAACTACACCTCCAACAGTAGGCGTGGGGAGTTGATGCAATTCATTATAAATAGGGTTGAGACGATCTGATCACGGCCTGTTGCTTCCCATTCACCAGGCCACTCATTCCTCTCAACGTCCTCTTTCTCAACTTTGTCTCCCGTCTCCTGTCCATCAGGCCCCCAGTCCCTCGACCCCATTCCCACACCTCCAATGACCGTTCAATCTCCCCATGTCGTAGAATCCCTCCAGTGTGGAAAGAAGCCGGTCAGCCCATCGGGTCTCTGCCAGCCCTGCGAAGAGCATCCCACCCGTACCCACCCCCACTACTCTATCTCTGTTACCCTGCATTTCCCCCTAACCTGCACGTCCTAAGACTGTGGGAGGAAATCAGAGCACCCGGAGAAAACCCCACGCAGATGGTTGAGGGGAGAACGTGCAAACTGCACACGGACAGTCGCCCGAGGATGGAATCGAATCTGGGTCCTCTGTGCCACTGACATCGTTAACGTTCTCTCTCTATCTGCCTCTCACCTACCATGTGACCTGGCGATGGCCTAGTGATATTATCGTTGGGCTGTTAATCCAGAGACCCATGAACGTTCCAGGGACCTGGGTTCAAAACCTGCCACAGCAGTTGGTGGAATTTGAATTCAATAAAAAGAAGTGAAATCTGGAATTAATTCAATCTGGAATGACAACAAATCAATTGTCAGTTGTTGGGGGATAAACCCATCTGGTTCACTAACGTCCTTTAGGGAAGGAAACTACCCGCCTTACCTCCGATTAAAAATTGGGAAGACCAATCCCTAAATCCCAGGTCTGTCCCACTCCTAGGGAGTGGGTCCACAAATTTTGAGCACTTATTTAGTCCCAAAATGAGCTTCTGAACACATTCCACACAGAGACTGGAGAAGTTTCTTAGACCGGAGAAGGTTGCACTTTATTGGGAATTTTCATCGACATTGGGTTGGAAATGCTTGCCACTGTAGGATGGTTGGTGACCAGAGCACACGGTTCCAAAATAACCCACAGGAAAAAAATCCAGCACGAAGATGAGGAGAGATTATTTTACTCAGCGAGGTTTCTGATGATATCAAGGATGTTGCCTGAATTCCTGGTGGAAGCAGATCCAACGGTAACTTACAGAGGTGATTTGGATTTTTTCCTCAAGAACGAATGAGTATTCACTCAGGGTGAGGGAGAAGGACAGGTTGCTCAAATTTTCAGAGATGGTACAGACACAATGGACCAAATGGTCTCCACCAATACTGAGTCTATTGTGCAGTTTTATGATGAATCGTTAAACTTGAATCTTACAGCGCAGAACAAATGGAGGCCATTCAGCCCCATTGAGGCTGGACTGACTCTTAACAAATCCCACTCCCTCACTTTCCCACATCACCTTGAACAAGCCTCCAACCGATCATTTGGCCAGTCAGGACAGAGGCACAAGGGAGGAACCAGGGAGTGTGGGAAAGGATTCAATCCCCCAAAGGGGAGGCAATGGCCTAATGGTATTATTGTTGGACTGTTATTCCAGAGACCCATATAATGTTCTGGGCACCCAGGTTTGAATCCTGCCACGGCAGATGGTGGAATTTTAATTCGATAAATATCTGGAATTAAAATCTAATGATGACCGTGAAGACATTGTCAATTGTCGGGAAAAACCCATCTGGTTCACGAATGTCCTTTAGGGAAAGAAACTGCCATCCTTACCTGGTCTGGCCTACATGTGACTCCAGACCCACAGCAATGTGGTTGACACTGAGCTGCCCTCTGGGCAATTAGGGACGGGCAATAAATGCTGCCTAGCCAGTGATGCCCTCATCCCATTAATGAATAATAAAAAAGATTGAGCTGCAAAGTTATCCCCATGTGTACTCGGGAGAGGCCATTCACCTGCTCCACATATGGGAAGGAATGCCCTCTCTCGGTCATCCAGCTTCCAAACACACCAGTGAGCTCATCCTGGAGAGAGGGAGAGAGGATTTAACTGCTCACACAATCACAGTTGCCCTCACTCTGGGTCCCAAACCCAATGTGATCATGAGAAACTCTTTGCATTTGGACCTGGGATTGCAAATCCTTGTGTTTTTGTTTTGTTGATGGGCATGGCCTAATGGACAGCTCTGATGCCTCATGGCTACTGTTTTTTAAAAAAATGCCTGAGAAGAAAGGTGTTTCATTTTGGAGAGAGTCAACTTGTACATTAATCAGGATCGTCTTGCCTCAACAAGCAGCACTGTAATGTATTAATAATCCATTCTTAGATTATCATAAAATCCTTACAGTGTGGAAGCAGGCCATTCGGCCTGAATCCACACCAGCCCTCTGAAGAGCATCCCACCCAGACCCAACGCCGCCTGTCCTATCTCTGTAATCCTGCATTTTCATTGGCCAATCCACTCAACCTGCACATAGTAATACGGCATGGCAAAAGACCCTTCGATCCAACTAATCCATGCTGACCATGTTACCAAACTAAACTAGTCCCACCTGCCATGCATATCCCTCCAAACCTTTCCTATTCATGTCCTTATCCAAATGTCCTTTAGACATTATAACTATACCTGCATCCACCACTTCCTTTGGCAGTCTATTCGACACACAAACCACTCTCTGTGTAAAAAAGTTGTGCCCGTCTTCTTTAAATCTTTCTCCTCTCACCTTAAAAATATGCCCCTAGTTATAAACTCCCCCACCTTTTGGGAAAAGACCTCGATATTCACCTTATCTATGCCCTTCATGGGTTTATAAACTTCTATAAGGTCACTCCTCATCCTCCTATGCTCCAGTGAAAAAGTCTCAGCCTATCCTTATAATTCAAATCCTCAATTCCCAACAAATCTTTTCTAGCCCTCTCCAGTTTAATAATATCCTCCTTACAACTGGGGTGCCCAGAACTGCACACGATACTCCAGCAGAGACCTCACCAATGTCCTGAACAACCTCAACACCACATCCCAACTCCTATAGCTTCAGACAGTGGGAGGAAATCAGAGCATCTGGAGGAAACCCACGTAAATATGTGCAAACTCCACAGAGACAGTTGCCCGAGGATGGCAATCGAACCCAGGTCCCTTGCACAGCAGTGGTAACCACTGAGCCACTGTCAGAATAAAATCAAAAGCTTATTATGTCAATAGTGAGCAACCTGTTACATCAATGCTCAGAGTCGATTGCATTAATAATCAGCTTCCTGGTTACTTTCTGACATGTTACGACACACCTCTAGAACAGGACAGACTTAAAATTGCACCACAAATGCTGTATAGACTGCTGTGCCTGGAATTCCCAGTTGGTCCTCCATCTGAGTGCTAGCCAAGCCTGAGTCTGCTTGGTTTCCAAAATCAGGCATTTTCAGACCAGTATGGCCATTAATCAGTATCCTATTGTATGCTAGTCTGTCCCACAGGGCAAAACAACCTCTCCTTCTACCCCATGTCTCGCCTAAGAATCCTATCTGATTCAATAAGGTCACCTCTCATTCATTTCAACTCCACTAAGTACAGGCCCAATCTACTTGACCAGTCCTCATAAGAAAATCTCTCCAATATCAATGCATCCATCCTATGATAAGGGGACCCGAACTGTTCGCAGATTTCCCTATTTTTGTAGTCCATTCCATTTGCCTTCCCTGTGACCTGCTGGAGTTCACATCGAATATTACAGCACTGGAACAGGCCCTTCACCCCATCATATCTGTGATGACCATGATGCCATTCTAAATTAATCCCATCTGCCTGCACATGGTCCATATCCCTTTATTCCTTGCCTGGTCATGTGTCTGTCTAAATTCCTCTTAAACTTAGTTATCTGCTTCTACCACCTTCCCTGGCAGTGGGTTCCAGGCACTGACTACCCTCTGTAATAAAAAACTTACCTCAGGCATCTTCTTCAAACTTTCCCCCTCTCACTTTAAACCTATTCCTCCTAGTGTTTGACATCTCCACCCTATCTGTGCCTCTCATAATTTTATACACTTCTATGAAGTCACCCTTCAGCCTCTGATGCTCTAACAAAAACAATCCAAGGTTTTTCTATCTCTACTTATAGCCAACACACTCCAATCCAGGCAACATCCTGGTAGCCCTCTTCTGTACCCTCCACATCCTTCCTATAGAGTGGAAACCAGAACTACACACAAGACTCCAAATGTGACCTGACCAATTTTTATGTTCACTGCCCTGACCGATGAAAGTAACCATGCCGTATGCTTTCTTTATCACCTTAACCATTTGTACTGTCACTTTCAGAGAGCTATGGACTTGGACTCCAAGATGCCTCTAAATCAATGCTCCTAAGAATCTGGCCATTTGTAGTATGCTTTCCTCTTGCATTTGTCCTACCAAATGCATCATCTCACATTTGTCTGGATTAAAATCCATCTGCGATTTCTCTGTCCAACTTTCCAGTTGATCTATATCCTGCTGCAACCTTTGTTATCTATCCTTCCTCACCATCCACAACTCCCCCAATCTTCGTGCCAACTGCAAACTTACTAATCAGACCACTGATATTTTTATCTGAATCATTTATAGGTCTAGGCACCGATCCTTGTGGACCACCACTGGTCACAGACCTCCAGTCAGAAAAATATCCCCTTCACAACTACCCTCTGTCTTCTACGGTCAAGCCAATTTTGTATCCAACTTGCCAACTCACCATGGATTCCGTGCCATTTGATCTTCTGGAACAACCTATCATGCATGACCTTGTCAAATGCTTTAGTAAAGTCCATGTCGACAACATCCATTGCCTTACCCTCATCAATCATCTTCGTCACTTCCTCAAAAAACTCAAATCAGTTTGTGAGACAAGACTTTCCCTGTAGAGTGAGACAAGACCTCCCCTGCATAAAGCCATGCTGACTGTCCCTAATATGTACATTCTTTTCCAAATGTAAGCAAATCCTGTCCCTAAAAATCTTCTCCAATAATTTTCCTACTACTGATGTAAGGCTCACCAGCCTATAATTTACTGCTCTTCTTAAACAAAAGAACAACATTGGCTATTCTCCAGTCTTCTGGGACCTTGTCTGTGGCTAAAGAGAATATAAAGATCCCTGTCAGGGCCCCAGCAATCTCCTCCCTTGGCTCCTTCAGTATCCTGGGATAGATCCCATCAGGCCCTGGGGACTTAATGGCTTTCGAGACTCCTCCTTCTTAATAGTGACATGTTTTAGACAGTATCAACAAACCCTTCTCTAAACTAACCATCAGCATGCCTTTCTCCTTGATGAATGGTAATACAAAGCCATGAAGGGCCTTACTCACTTCCTCTGGCTCCACACATAAATTCGCTCCTTTGTCCTTGAGTTGACCTAAACTTGGATGCTTGCTTTTTGCGGTTAATCTACGGGATCCCCAAATCCCTTTGTGTTGCCACTTTCTGCACTCTCCATTTAAATAATATCCAGCTCCTTTCTGCCAAAGTGCAAAATCTCACAATTTCACGCACACGTGATATTGCACCAGCCAATCTTTTTTCCACTCTCTCCATCTATGATTTCCCACCTACAGAGGGTGGTTCACATGTAGAATGAACTTCCCGGGGAAGTGGTGGGTGTGGTGCAATTACAACATTTAAAAAGCATTGGAAAAGTACATGAGTAGGAAAGGTTTGGAGGGATAAGTGCCAGGAGCAGTCAGGTGGGGCTAGTTTAGTTTAGGAATATGTTCAGCACGGACTGGTTGGACCAAAAGGTCTGTTTTCGTGATGTATGAGTTCATGTCTCTTTTGGAATTCTATTGTATCAGTAATGAGGATCCTGAAACGTTAGCTCTGATTTCTCTCCACAGATTCTGCCAGACCTGCTGAGCTTTTCCAGTGATTTCTGTTTTTGTTTCTGATTTACAGCATCCACAGTTCTTTTGGCGTTTAAGTCCTATTACTGAAAGATTCAGGAGACCAATACATTCATAATCTGATCTGATTATTTGCACAGATCCTGATGTATTAGGTATAGGTCCTATCCACTACCAATCCATCAATAATTCTATAACCTTAAAGTAATTTGCTGATTGTGTCTATAGTCCTAATTTATGAAATGAATAATGAGGATCCTATTGCATGAATAATCAAGGTCCGAATATTAGGAATTAATTTATTAATAAACCTTCCACTGCTCATTATTGGACAGGTCTTTCCCTTTCTCCATCCCTCAATAACTGCCAGAATCCCTGCACTGTGGAAGCAGGCCATTTGGCCCATCACATCCACACTGACCCTCCAAAGAGCTTCCTACCCAGACCAAGCTCCATACACTGTCCTGTAACCCTGCATTTCCCATGGCCAATCCCCGTAGCCTGCATATCTCTGGAGACCATGGGGCATTACCAATCCACATAACCTGCACTTCGTTGGACTGTGGGAGGGAACCAGAGCACCTGGATGAAACTCCAACAGACATGGGGAAAACGTGCAAACTCCACACACAGATAGGTGGAATTGAACCTGGGTCCTTGGGACTGTGAGGCAGCAGTACTAACCACAAAGCCAACATGCCACTCACCTCTGTGAAAATTTATTCCGGGGTCACACAAAGTCTGGGATATTAAAACAGGACTACACCAAGAAGGAATGATTTAATACTATTGTTTTCTGGACTTTAATTGCACTGGTCTCATTGCTCATCTCATTATTCACTGTCACATCTCCCTGAGAAAAGTTATTATTATTCATGGTCATCAGGGATCGGTGTTGGTTATGGATTTTGATGTTGGTGCCTGTTTCTGTCCATTCCTCATCTTGAAACTGTCGGACATGGCGCTGTCAGACCGGACAATACAGGACATGCTGATCATGAAATTAGAGTCACATTGAGTCATACAGCATGAAAACAGACCCTTCAGTCCAACTCGTCCATGCTGACCAGGTATCCTAAACTGAACTTGTCCCATTTGCCTGCATTTGGCACATTTCCCTCTAAATCTTTCCTATTCATGTACCTGCCTGAATATCTTCTAATCACTCTGCCACTTCCTCTGGCAGCTCATTCCATACATGCACCACCCTCTGCATCAAAAAGTGCCCCCCCAGGTCCTTTATAAATCTTTCCTCTCTCACGTTAAACCTATGCCCTCTAGTCTTGGATAGTAGGAACTGCCGATGCTGGAGAATCTGAGATAACAAGGTATAGAGCTGGATGAACACACCAGGCCAAGCAGCATCAGAGGAGCAGGAAAGCTGACGTTTCGGGTTGGGACCCTTCTTCAGAAAGGGTCCAGATCCGAACCATCGGATTTCCTGTCCCTTTAGTCTTGGACTCCCCTACTTTGGAGAAAAGGACCTTGGCTATTCACTCTATCTATGCCCATCATGATTTTATAATCTTCTATAAGGTCACCCCCTCAGCCGCCAACGTTCAAGGGGAAAAAAGTCCCAAACTATCCAGCCTTCTCATAAGTCAAAACTTCCAGTCCCGGTAACATTCTTGTAAAATTTTTAAGTGTTCTTTCCAACTTAACAACAATGTTCCAATAGCAGGGCAACCAGAATTGTATGCAGTATTCTAAGAGTGGTCTCACCAATGTCCTGTACAGCCGCAACATGACGTCCCAGTTCCTATACTCAATGCACTGACCAATAAAGGCAAGTATACCAAACACCTTCTTCACCACCCTGTCTCCCTGTGATGCCACTTTCAAGGAACTAGGAACCTGCACACCTAGGTCCCTCTATTCAACCACACTCCCCAAATAACGTATAAGTCCTGCCTTGGTTTATCTTACAAAAATGCATTACATTGCATTTATCTGAATTAACCTCCATCTGCCATTCCTCGGCCCACTGGTCCAGTTGATCAAGATCCCATTTGTACTCTTAGATAATCTTCTTTACTGTCCACTATTTTGATGTCAACACAAACTTACTAAACTTGCCTCCTATATTCATATCCAAATTGTTTATATAAATGACAAACAACAGCGGACCCAGTACCGACCCTTGCAGCACAACGCTGGTCACAGGCCTCCAGTCTGAACTACTTTCTTCACTGGCCACTATGCCACCAACTTTGGTGTCATCCACAAAACTTAGTGCCCGTGCCACTTATATTCACATCCAAATTGTTGGGATGAATGACGAACAACAGTGGACCCAGAAAGGAACCTTAAAAGGAGTGGACTTGAATGTGGAGCTTTGGTGGATGGTTAATTTTCACCAATGTCTTGTCCAGTTTTGCTTTGCTGACAGTGTCGTATCCTTTAATTAAACGTATGAGTAAAATAAGGGCGTTTTTCCTGTTCCCTTCCATTCTCTTACAGTTGTAGAATCACACAGCACGGAAACAGACCCTTTGGTTGAACCAGTCCCAGTCCATGTGACGTTGCACCTCCAGTGACGTTGCGCCGGACGGCTGGCGCGAAAGTGCGCAGGCCCAGGCACGGCGGCGGTCTGAACATGCGCAGTGCCAGGGTGCGGGAGGAGAAGGTCTGCGGAGGAGCGGAACGGAACCGGGCCGGTGATGGTGGTGGACGAGAGGACAAGGGAAAGGCTGGGGTGAATTAACCTCAGGATTATTATAAACACCCGGAGTGGCGGGGGCGTGGAGGCTCGAGGCATTGAATAAGAGCTCGATATTTACTCCGCGGCGCCCTGAAGGGTGGAGGGGGACAAGTCCAGGTCTTCATGGCCGCCATGTTGGTGAGGGAAGGTAATTGAGCGGAATCTCTACCACCCTGATCGCACTGACCACCATCTTGGTGAGGGATAAGTGGGGTGCGGCTTCGCCCCCTTTTTGTTATGCTGGCCGCCATCTTGGTAAGGGATAAATGGGACGCGGCTTCCCTCCGTTTTGTTACCCTGGCCGCCATCTTGGTGAGGGTGTTGATGGTCCATTGCTCCCCACCCAAGGTCTCTGAACCCCCCAGGTGCTGCGTTATTTGGGCAGCCCATGCTAGACATAAAGGGGCAGGCCGTTCTCTTGGGTGAGACCTCCACTCATCCATTCTACACCCAGTTGCATGCCCTATTAAAATCTCATGCATTGCTTTCAATATTCATTTGGGAATCAATGGGAACTGTTATGGCACGGTGGCTAACTGGTTAGCACTGCTGCCTCACAGCACCAGGGAACTCGGTTCGATTCCATCTTAAGGTAACTGTCTGTCCATGTGGAGTTTGCACGTTCTCCCTGTGACTGAGAGTTTCCTCCAGGTGCTCCGGTTTCTTCCCACAATTCAAAAATGTACAATGTAGGTGGATTGGCCATGCCAGAGTGCTCCTCAGCTTCCAGGGGTGTGTAGGTTAGGAGGATTAGACATGGGGAATTGCAGGGTTATAGCATAGGGGGGATGTTTTTTGAAGGGTGTGCACTTGATGGGCCAAAATGGCATGCTTCCACACTGTAGGGATTCTAGAATTTCTGTGTTCTACTGGCAGAAGCAACTTTTGCAAACTCTCTTTTTGACAGGGTATCGAGAAAGAGGATTCGCAGATGAAGTACTCAAATTGAGCAGCATGCTGAGGTTGTATAAACATCACGCCAATTCCTAGGCAATCTGAATATCACTGGCCTTTGAGGGTGGATCGAAAGAAAAATGTTTGTCATTTTGTCTGCTGGCTTTCAAACTTTGGTGAGACCAGAACAGCGGGAAGGCATCCAAGTGAAAGTCTTTCAGTGCAATTACCCAGGTTCACAGCCTTCAGTAACATTGCACCATTCAGGGTGGTACGTGTGACCTGTGTGTATGTGTATGAAATTTTAACTGGTTATCCAAACCCAGAGGGAGTGACAAGAGCACTCGCACCATGGAGAAACCATGGAAATGTGGGGACTGTGGGAAGGCATTCAGCTATCCATCGCAGTTGGAAAATCATCGCCGCAGCCACACCGGGGAGAGGCCATTCATCTGCTCTGTGTGCGGTAAGGGCTTCGCACAGTCCTTCTGCCTCCAGTCGCACCAGCGGGCTCACACTGAGGAGAGACCGTTCAGCTGCACGTACTGCGGGAAGAGGTTCCGGTGCTCGTCCAACCTCACGGCCCACCGGCGGGTCCACACGGGCGAGAGGCCGTTCACCTGCTCGGTGTGTGGGAAGGGCTTCACCCAGTCCACCACACTGCAGACCCACCAGCGGGTCCACACGGGCGAGCGGCCGTTCACCTGCTCCGAGTGCGGCAAAGGGTTCACCAACTCGTCGCAGCTGCTGAAGCACCAGCGGGTCCACACGGGCGAGAGGCCGTTCACCTGCACTGCCTGCGGCAAGGGCTTCGCCCAGTCCAACAACCTGCTGCGGCACCAGCGGGGCCACGCCGGTGAGCGGCCCTTCTCCTGCCCGGTGTGCGGCAGTGGGTTCACCCACTCGTGGAACCTGCGGGCCCACCAGCGCATCCACAGCGGCGAGAGGCCGTTCGCCTGCTCGGTCTGCGGCAAGGACTTCACCCGCTCGTCCCACCTGCAGACTCACCGGCGCATCCACACCGGGGAGAGGCCCTTTGTTTGCTCCGTGTGCGGGAAGGGCTTCACTCAGTCACAGCACCTTCTGTCACATCAGCGAGTCCATAAGTGACTGCGGGAGGTGGATTATTCGAGGCTGCTGGTCACATCCAGTGGTTGATAGAATCTCTATGGCGTGGAAAGAGGCTGTTCGGTCCGTCGAAGTCTGCATCGACCCTCCAAAGGACGTCCCACCCAGAACCGACCCCCTTCCCTGTCCCTGTAACCCAGCATTTCCCATGACTAATCCACCCAGCCTGCACATTATGGGAAATTTAACATGGCCATTCCACCTAGCCTGCACATCCCCAGAACACTATGGGACAATTTAGGACGGTCAATCCACCCTAATCTGCACATCTTTGGACTCTGGGAGGAAACTGGAGGAAACCCGTGGCAGAGACGGGCGTGGGGGGATGTCGTGCAGGCCCCTCACGATCAGAACTGGAATCAAACCCGGGTCCCTGGCGCCGTGAGGCAGCTGCACCAACCACTGAGCCGCCATGCCAGCCCCCAAAGTCTGACAGTGTTTGGTTTGTTTTCCACTGCCGCCGACGTTCCCAGTAACCGGCTGGAGTTTCATATTCTGGAGACGTTGGTGATTTTTGGGACTGCTTTGTCCCATTTAGCATCTTTCCCCGTAATTCGTGACCTCTTAGCAAGAACCATAAGGTGAGGAACTCTCACCTTGTCTTCAGGTTCACCTTTGGGATAAAATGAACAGTGCAGTACCTGAAAGTGTCCACCGATTAACATTTCCAATTAGAAAGCACTGACTTTTAAGAAATCCAGGTAACGTTGCCACAGCCTTACAGGACCCCGCCAGCTTAATAATATCCTTCATTAGTGAGAGAAGGACAGATGACTTGTGGTGGTTTAGCCTGAGGGTCACTGTGCCTCAGGTGAGTTGATGAAAATAATCCTTCAGCTGTTGTGGGGATTGAACCCGCACTGCTAACATCATGCTGCATCGCAAGCCGCTAACAGAGCCCCCAGGGTGCCTTTTAATCCTTGCCAACACTTCCTTCCGACTCTCACGTTCTTCACAGTCGCACCTTTGTTGCGAAATCAAATTGCCAGGGAACGTCAGGGGGTGAAAGTGAAGTGAAGCGAAGGTTGCTGTAGCCCCAGAGGTTATCCTCTCTTCAGAGCGACATGATATTTCGCAGGTTTAACCCGGGGGGTCACCGCACTTTGGCCAGAGCTGAGAAGGGTAGAGACTTTGCAGAATCGATCCCACACTGTTGGGGTCACTCAGCATCGCAGACCTGCCACCGTACCCAACTAGCTTGGGCCATTTGTACAGCATGGAAGCAGACCCTTCGGTCCAACCAGTCCATGCGGGGCCTAATCCCGAACTAAACCAGTCCCACCTGCCTGCGCTTAACCCATATCCCTCCAAACCTTTCTTATTCATGAACTTATCCAAATGTCTTTTAAATGTTGTAACGGTATCCACATCCACCACTTCCCCAGGAAGTTCATTCCACACCTGCACCATTCTCTGTGTGTAAAGGAAATTGCCCCTTGTGTCTTTTTTACATCTCTTTCACCTTTAAAAAAAAAAGTGCCCCCTCATCTTGAAATCCTCAACCCTAGGGAAAAGACACCTGCCACTTGCCTCATCCGTACCCCTTATGATTTTATAAATCTCAACTTTCTACGCTTCAGTAAAAACAGCCCCAGCCTCTCCTTATAACTCAACCCTCCATTCCTGGCAACATCCTGGTGAATCTCTTCTGAGCCCCCTCTTAATAATATCCTTCCTCTTAACAGGGAGGCCAGAATTGGATATTTTACAGCTGTGAGTCAACGTTGATGAAGTCACATTTCAAACACAGCCTCTCCAGCACTTGCTAAAGGCGGAATGCGCAACAAAGACCTTTTTTTATAAAGGATCCATTCCCAGCATGAAGGTGTTTCTGGCTAGGCTTGCACTTGGTACCCATTCTTAATTGTCCAGAGGGCAGCTAGGAGTCAACCAGATTGAGCCTGGAGTTACATGTCGGCCACACCAGGTAAGGATGGCAGTTTCCTTCCCAAAGGGCACTGGATGGATTTTCTTCCCCACACAATTAACATTATTAGACTCTCAATTTTGTCTTTTTTCAAATTGAATTTGAAATTCCACTGTCTGCCATGGCAGGATTTGAAGCCAGGTGCTCCCAGAACATGACCTGGGTCTCTGGATTAACAGTCCAGTGATAATACCACTAGGCCATTGCCTCCCCTTGATGCCATTGGTCTTTGAAGTGAAAAGTGAAACCAACTGGACGCATGACATTAATCCAGCACCTAGAACAGCACCAAACCTGGACAGCAACCAACGGAATTACCAACGGGCTGAGAGACACCATGCAAACAAACACTGGATCAGTTTATGTCAAGCAATCCAAGCTGCCAATGACAGTATAGATTGATGTGCTATGTACGATGGGATCTAGCCAGTGCTTGGACTTCCACTGTTCCCCAGAGTTGTCCCTCCTGAAATCAGCAAAGCCCCCCCTGACGGACGGGGAGCAAAGAGATGTCCCGTTGGGTTGAACACACCTGTGCTCCCGTGAGGTGCCCACCCTTCCAGTGTCTGACACTTTCCCAAGGGTTCCTAGTTAAGTCGGACAAGGAGCCCTGAACATTGGAAAAGGGCCCCCTGATTGCTCAACCAGAGCAGGCAGCGATAGCTTTTCAGCTGCGCTGCTCTAACACGCAAAGTCCTATCCGCTGCTTCTGCTTCGCAATTTTCTACAATGTGATTAGCTCACACGAGTACTCACAGCATAGCAGGTGTATTGAGATTTAAAATGCTGTGCTGGATAAAACGCTCTGCCCTTTATGAACTATTCAGGCCGTTTGTATCTCTGACTCATAAGTGCTTGAGAAAGGGAGATATGAAGTGGAACTCTGAATCAATGGCTAACACTTCTGTCTCAAATGTCAAAGCACAGTTTAGCACCACCAAAGTGGCATCATTGTTTCTGAATTTGGAATTGATAAAATAATTTGATTTGCTGTTTCAATGAGTTGGACTCAAGGGTCTGCTTCTGTACCGTACAACTCTGAGCCTAAGCACATAAAGGAAATGTTTACGTGAGGTTTATTCTTATGTAAAGTTAACGAAACAAGAACAAAAGCAGTCTACGTAATTTCTGAGTTGCCAGAGAAAAGCTGGGAGGTCGGATAATGCTCCAGAGGACATGCCCGATTCAAAAAGGCCAACATGGATTACAACACTGGGGGAGATTGAAACAACTTCAGGGGCATCTCGCTCAGTGTCATGGGGAAGGTCAGGTTCGAAAAGAGTTTATCTGCTCACAGACCGAATGTGGCCAGAGACTCAGCGAGGTTTCTGTGCCGGTGGATCGACGGGGAGGACACGGTCCTCTCTGCAGACCAGCGAGATTGACTTCGGTATCTAAGCCGTTCCATGGCATCAGCAGGTCAGGACTCCTCAAAGGATTTCGAGGAGAATCAACCCATCCGCCAGTGCTCACCAGTCCTCTCCTTTCACAGCCTGACTGCACAAAGTCGGACGAAGAACGGAATGAAACAAACACAAGATTTGACAACCCGCAGCCACTTCTGAGCACCAGGAATAAGAATGACGTCTTTCGGAGAGATGGAACAGGGAGACTTGACGCTGAAATGAAGAATGGGAACAGTGCATTCAAAATCTTGCAAAAAGGGTCGTACTAAATCACAGCTTCCCAAACCTGGGTGTTTCAATAGTCCACACCGTGTGAGAGCCCGGAGTAAGTCTTTCTCGGGGACAAGAAGGGGGAATGTGTGAGACTTATTGGTGGGTTGGGGAGTGGTGAATCTTCAGCTAATGAGTAGGTAGGGAGATTATTGCCTGATTAATTTATCTGGACTCTGATTATTAATGTGATTCAATTCAGACTATTCAACTCATAGAATTGGAACATAATCAACAAACAGGAGGATCCTAATTATTGATGTAATGCAGCTCTGATCATTAATGGAAATGATTCAGATTTTTAAAAAAAAGTAGCTTCTTGATTGTTGTTGGAATTGGTGGTTAATTATTTATGCAATAGAAAATGTGTCATTAATTAGATCCTGATTAATTATTTTTCTATCCATTTAAGGGAAGTTGGTATGGCTGACTAGGCCAGCATTTATTGTCCATTTTTAATTGTCCAGAGAGCAGTGTTTCTGTAGTTCTGGAGTCACGTGTAGACCGGACCAGTGAGGATGGCAGAATTTCTTCACTAAAGGACATTAAACATTGTAACTGTGCCCGCATCCACCACTTCCTCTGGAAGTTCGTTCCACACACAAACCACTCAGTGTTTTTTTTAAAAAAAATTGCCCCTCAAGTCTTTTTAAAATCTTTCTCCTCTCAACTTACAAATATGCCCCCTTGGCTTGAAATCCCTCACCCTGGAGAAAAGACACCTGTCTTATCTATACTCCTCATGATTTTATAGACCTCTATAAGGTCACCCACCCTCCCAGTTTCCTATGCTCCAATGAAAAAAGTCCCAGCCTATCAAGCCTCTCCCTATAACTCAAACCCTCCATTCTTGGCAACATCCTGGTAAATCTTTTCTGAGCCATCACTGGCTTAATAATATCCTTCCTTTAACAGGGTGACCAGAACTGCACAGTATACTCTGGAAGATGCCTCACCGATTGTCTGTACTACCTCAACGTGACGTCCCAACTCCTACCATCAAAGATCTGAGCAGTGTAGGCAAGCGTGCTAAATGCTTTTGTAACCACCCTGTCTATATGTGATGCAAACTTCAATGAATTATGTACCTGAACCTCTAGGTCTCTCTGTTCTACAGCACTACCCAAGGCCCTACTTTTAATTGTGTAAGCCCTGCCCTTGTTTGTTTTATCAATTTTTAAAATTCAGTACTTCGCATTTATCCAAATTAAACTCCATCTGTTACTCCTCAGCCTGTTGACCCAATTGATCAACATCTCTTTGAAATTTTAGATAACCTCTTTGACTGTCCACTATACCACTGATTCTAATGTCATCTGCAAACTTACTAACCATGCCTTCTGTATTGATGAACCAGATGGAGCTTGTAACCACATTTGATGACAGTTGCATGGTCATCATTGGACTTTTAATTCCAGGTTTTTTTCCCTTTTACTAAATTCACATTTCACCATCTGCCATGCTCGGATTTGAACTCAGGACTCTAGAACACTACTTGGGGGGGTCAATGAATTAATCATCTAGTGATGATACCACTAGGCCATTACCTCTCCTGTGCCCTCCTGACCACAATTAATATAGAACTGTACAGCCTAGGAACAGGGCCTTTGGCCCACAGTGTTGTGCCAAACATGACACCAAATTAAACTACTCCCTTCTGCCTGCCCTTGGTCCATATCCCTCCATTTCTTGCATATTTATGTGCTTATCTAAAAGTCCCTTAGATGCCTCTATTGTACCTGGTTCCACCCCTGGCAACGTGATCCAGACTCTGTAAAAAAAAAACCTTGCTCCTCACACCTCCTTTGAACTTTCTCCCTCTCACCATAAGTGCATGTATTAGACATTTCAACTCTGGAAAAAGATTCCAACCATCAGCCCTGTTCTATGCACCTCATACTTTCATAGACTTCGATCAAGTCTCCCCTCAGCCTCCGGCAATCCAGAGAAAACAACCTAAGGTTTTTCAATGCTGTCCTTATAGCTCATACCCTCTAATCCAGGCAGCATTCCGATAAGACACTCCTGCATCCCCTCCAAAGCCTCCACGGCCTTCCTGTGATGTGGCAACCAGAATTGAATGCAATACTCTCAGTGTGGCCTAACCAAAGTCTTATAAAGCTGTGACATGACCTACTGACTCTTGTACTCAATATCCTGGCCAATAAAGGGGCATGCCATATGCCTTCTTTACCACCCTATCTACTTGTGTGGTCACTTTCAGAGAGCTATGGACTTGAACCCCAAGATGCCTCTGTAAATCAGTCTTGAAGGGTCTAGGCCCGAAACGTCAGCCTTCCTGCTCCTCCAATGCTGCTTGGCCTGCTGTGTTCATCCAGCTCTACACCTTGTTATCTCTTGCCATTAACTGTATGCTTTTCCTCAACATTTGATCTCCCAAAGTGCAGCACCTCATGGTTACCCGGATTAAACTCCACCTGTCATTTCTCCACCCATGTCTGCAACTGATTAATGCAATTCAATCTTAAAGGTTAAAATAATAGGACACCAGTTATTTGTATAGTTAAGTATTGGTTGTTGAGGCAGTAGGTACTGGACATTTAATGTGATAGTCTCCTGAATACTAAAGCAAATAGGATTCTGATCATAAAATGTCGCTGAATCGTAATTACTGATGCATTACGATGATAGATATTGATGCAAAAATGATCCTGATTACCGAAGATGTCGACTCGACAAAAGGAAATAAACTGCTTTCTTTTCACAGGTTTATTTTTGCAGTGGCAATTGGGCATCAGAGAGCAGTCCACCAGGGCCAGGTCCATCAACAATGAACACATGAGGATTTAAACAGAGCCTGCAGAAATCAGACATTGGTCTCCATAACTGCTCTCTGGGAGCTTGCACCTCCAAAATTTCGTCTCGTGATCCCACTGGAGTTCACGACATTCAGGCTGGAAAGCTGTGACTCCCGCTGAGTTTGTAAATTGTCACAGTCTGAGCAGCGAAATCCTCTCTCTCTCTGCAGTAGTGAGGCTATACCTGGTGTAATTGTGTACAGTCTCCTTACTTGAGAAGGGACGTACTGACACTGGAGGGGGTGCAGGGGAGGTTCACGATTGTGGAGTTGTGAGGGTTGGCTTATGAGGAGGGAGTGAGTAGATTGGGACCCGTTTGGAATTTAGAAGAATGAGGGGGGGGAGTCTTAAAGGAACTTATAAAATTATGAAGGGACTTCTTAAGAGAGAAGCAGGGAGGTTGTTTCCACTGGCAGATGAAACTAGAACAAGGGGCATAGCCTCAAAATAAGGGGGGAGCAGGACTGAGTTGAGGAGGAACTTCTTCACCCAAAGGGTTTGGAATCGGTGCCCAGTGAAGCAGTTGAGGCTACCTGGTTGAATATTTTTGAGGCAGAGAAAGATTTTTGAACAGTAAAGGAATTAAGGGTTATGGCAGCTAAGTGGAGCTGAGTCCATGAAAAAGATCAGCCATGATCTTGTCGAATGGTTGAGCAGGCTCGAGGGGCCAGATGGCCTCCTCCTGCTCCCATTTCTGATGAACTGTGTGAGCTCGCTGGTGTGTTTGGGAGCTGGATGACCGAGTGACTCCCTTTCCCACACGTAGAGCGGGTGAATGGCCTCTCACCGGTGCACATGGGGCAGTGAGTTTCCAGCGCATTGAATCCCTTCCGACAGTCCCCACATGTCCACGATTTCTCCCCAGTACCCGTGTCTCAGAGGCCAGATGTCCTGCTGAAATCTTGTTCAGGGAGTTGTGGGATCGACTGGCTTGCCCTTTGAATGGGCCAGGGCAGGCGCAATGGGTCAAATAGCCCCCGATTGTGCTGCAATATAAGATTTGCTAACAGTCTAATAACTCATCGTACAGCAGAGGAGACAGCCAATCCGCCCACTGTGCCTAAACTGTCTGCCAATCTGTTCTGCTCCCTTGTCCTGGAAATCTTCCCTTATTGTGGAATAGTTCACATCACTATTGGAAGCTGCTGTTGGATCTGATTTCACCAGACAGTGTCCCCCAGATCATGAGAACTCACTGAGTAAAAACATCTCCCCTCATCTTCACCCTGGATTTTTTTATTTGTTAATTACAGCCCTCCGCTTACTAACCTTCCTGCCAGTCTGATTATCCCTATGTAGATGAAAGCTCCTTAAAAATAATTCAACGTCACTATTAAATCACTCCTTCACTTTTATTGCTCGAAGGAGAACTGTATTGTTAGGCTGAAAGTAGCTAATAGGTTCTTTCAAGTCTGATCAAAATGATTTAAATGATGACAAGAATGCATTTGCATTTTGATATGAAGCCACTCTATTAGCTTAACCTACTTAACATATATTAGTGACATTCAGGGCAACACAGTGGCTCAGTGGTTTGCACTGCTACCTCATAGCACCAGGGACTTGGGTTTGATCCCACCCTCAGGTGACTGTGTGTCTGTGTGGAGATTGGGTGTTCTACGAGTGTCTGCGTGGGTTTCCTCTGGGTGCTCCGGTTTCCTCCCACAGTCCAAAGGTGTGCAGGTTGGGGTGGATTGGCTGTGCTAAATTGCCCGTAGTGTCCAGGGATGTGCAGGCTGGGTGGGTTAGCGATGGGAAATGCAGGGTTACAGGGATGGGGTGGGTCTGGTTGGAATGCTTTTCAGAGGATCGGTGTGGACTTGATGGGCCAAATACCCTGCTTCCGCACTGTAGGGATTCTGGACCAATGCAAATGAATGAATCTATGAACTTAAACTCCTTTGGACATGTTGAACGATGAGTCTCCCTGCCTCCTGCCAATCAGGATGTCAGGCTGGGGAACTCGGAGTTCCTGGCACCATCTGTGATCCCAGGCCAATGAATGAGGCAAAGTCCATGATATTAATACTGTTCTGAATCTAATATTACACAGCTGTATCACCACTTTGTAGCACTTCCTCAGACATTCCATTTGGCAGAAAACACTATCCAGATGGCTCCTTGTTAACTACATGGAAGAATGGTCCCCACAGCTGAGTCAGTGTCACATGTCAGTCAAAACAGCTGTTTTTGCATTAGGCATGTTTTTTTAATGTACTTTTCCACATGTATATTTCAGTTGCTGACTTCTGAAGTGGTGGATGGAGGTACAGTTACAGCATTCAAAATACATTAGCATAAGTACATGAATAGGAAAGATTTGGAGGGATATGGGCCAGGAGCAGGTAGGCGTGACTAGTTCAGTTTGGGATTATGTTCAACACGGACTGGTAGGGCCGAAGGGTCTGTTTCCCTGCTGTGTGACTTTATGCCCACTTAATCCTTAACGATGAACCCTTTAATGGTCTGGTTTGAAGACATCATGTTTTTAACCTATAGACCCAGCCTCTCCGCTGAACTGAAAAGCCTCATCCCTGACACTGTTCTGGGAAAATGTCCCTGCACCCTCTTGGACTCTCCTAAACTGCAGTTGTCACAACTGAGACAGAATTTCAGCTGATTCTGAATTGGTGATTGAGAAAGATTCAGCATCATTTCCTTGCTCTTCCACTCTGTGCTTCCATTGAGAAAGCCAAAGACCCCCATCAGATTTTTTTTCAAACTGTCTGAACAACTTGTCACATAGAGACATACAGCATGGAAACAGGCCTTTGCCCAACTCGTCCATGCCTATCAGGTTTCCTAAATTGAACTAGCCCCATTTGCCTGCATTTGGCTGATATCCCTCTAAACCTTTCTATCCACATATGTGTCCAAATGTCTTTTAAATATTGTAATTGTACTCACCGCTACCACTTCTTCATGCAGCTTGTTCCATAAACGCACCATCCTCAGCATTAAAAAGTTGCCCCTCAGGTCCCTTTTAACTCTTTCCCCTCTCACCTTAAACCTATGCCCCTCTAGGTTTGCACTCCCCTACCCTGGGGAAAAAGACCATTCACCTTATCTATGCCTCTCGTGATTTTATAAACCTCTAAAAGGTCACCCCTCAGCCTGCTATACCCCAGGAAGGAACATCCTAGCCTCTCCTTCTAACTCAAACCCTTCCATCTCAGTAACATCCTTGTAAATCTGTTTTTGCATCACTTCCAGTTTAATAACATTCTTCCTTTGGCAGGGTGACCAGAATTGTACCCAGAATTGTATTCCAAATGTTGTATTACCATTGTCCTGTACAGCTGTAACATGATGTCCCAAGTCTGATACTCAGCGCTCTGACCGATGACTGCAAGCGTCCCAAACCCCTTCTCCACCACACCATCTACCTCTGAAGCCACTTCCAAGGAAATATGTACCTGCACCCCTAGGTCTTTCTGTTAACTCTGTCCATATACACTCCATCACTCTGTTTAAAATTGTACCATTTAGTTTGCTTTATCTCTCCTCATTGCTCCTTCCAAAATCCATCATTGACTGTGAACCACTTTGGGATGTTCTGAAAGTATGAAAGAACACAGGAACTTTCTCTTTTGCAGCTGATTTAAAATCGTGGATTTTTCACCAAAGATTAAATTGATATCAAAGTTCAAATATTCAAAGAATCAATTTCCATTGATTCGATCCCAGACAGCAGTTCTTCAACTTCATAAAATCATAAGGGATCTCCCATCCACAGCCACACGTTTGTGACCTGGGCCCACTTTTGTTTGTAATTTATATAAATGATTTAGACGAGAATATTGAAGGCATGGTTAGTAAGTTTGCAGATGACACCAAGGTTGGACAGTGAAGAAGGTTCTCTAAGATTACAAAGGGATGTTGATCAGTTGGGTCAATGAGCCGGGGAGTGGCAAATGGATTTTAATTTGGATAGATGCGAGGTATTGCATTTTGGTAAAACAAACAAGGGCAGGACTTACACAAGTAAAAATAGGGCTTTGGGTAGTGCTGTAGACCAGAGAGACCTAAGGGTTCAGGTGCATAATTCTTTTAAAGTTTGTGTCACATGTAGATATGGTGGTTAAGAATGCGTTTAGCACGCCTGTGTTAGAGAATATTAAAAAAACAAATTGCTCGACACTAAGCTAATTTATCTGACCTTTATTAACATTGAAAACCGAGCTGGGGGAGGCTCACAAGCAACAGGGGGGTGGGGAAAGACCCCCCCCCCCAGCAGGCAGCGGCTGTGTTGTGGGTACGATTAACGGTGAGACCCCGACCCCGGCAGGTCACTTGTGGACCCGCTGGTGTGTCAGGAGGTAACAGGTCCGGGTGAAGCCCTTGCCGCACTCGGCGCAGGTGAACGGCCTCTCCCCGGTGTGAACCCGCCGGTGGGTGGTCAGATGAGACGACTGCCTGAAGCCGGCGCCGCAACGGGAGCACCGGAACGGCCTCTCGTCGGTGTGGACCCGCTGGTGGAGGATCAACTCGCCGGAGCTCTTGAAGCCCTTGCCGCAGTCGGTGCACTGGAAGGGCCTGTGGTCGGTGTGGACCCGCCGGTGGGAAACCAGCTCCCCGGAGCTCTTGAAGCGTTTCCCGCAGCCGGCGCACTGGAAGGGCCTCTCCTGCGTGTGTGAGCGCCGGTGGGACATCAGGTTCCCGGTGCTTTTGTAGCTCTTCCCGCACTCGGGGCAGCGGAAAGGCCTCTCCTCGGTGTGGGCGCATCGATGGGACGTGAGCTCCCCGGAGCTTCGGAAGGCTCCGCCGCACTCCGGGCAGGGGAAGGGCCTGTCGTCGGTGTGAAGCCTCCGGTGGGCCAGGAGGTTCCCGGTGCTTTTGTAGCTCTTCCCGCATTCGGGGCACGGGTAAGGCCTGTCCTGGGTGTGGACCAGCTGGTGGCGGCTCAGCTCCCCGGGACCTTTGAAGCTCTTCGGGCAATCCGGGCAGCGGAAGGGCCTCCGGTCGGTGTGGACCTGCCCGTGGGCCGTCAGGTTGCTACCGCTCTTGAAACGTTTGCCGCAGTCCGGGCAACCGAAGGGTCTGGCTTCCCGGTGGACTCGCCGGTGGGACCGGAGGTTGCTGGAACTCTTGTAGGCCTTCCCGCAGTCCGGGCACGGGAAAGGCCTCCGGTCCGAGTGGAGGCGCCGGTGGGACGCCAGGTCCCCGCCGCTCTTGAAGCGTTTGCCGCATTCCGGGCACCGGAAGGGCCTCTCCTCGGTGTGAACCTGCTGGTGCCTGAGCAAGGTGGACGAGCGAGCGAAGACCTTGCCGCACTGGGAGCAAGGGAAAGGCCTGTCGCCGGTGTGACCGCGCCGGTGCCGGGACAGGTCGGACGATCGCCTGAAGCTTCGCCCGCACACACAGCACGCGTGCGGTTTCTGCACCGACGTGCTCTCCGACTCCATGCTCAAAGCCCGGTGACCGTCAACCGAGGGACTCCGTCAGATCCTGACGCCGACGTTTCCACCCGAGGCTCCCAACCTGCAAATCCAAACCACCACCATCTCACCCCTCACCACCCCTCACCCCTCACCACCCCTCACCCCTCACCACCCCTCACCCCTCACCACCCCTCACTGCCTGTGGAGTTGATGTCAGACCGTATTTACAGTGAGTGAGGCAAACAGGATGTGACTTGTACAAACAAAAACCCCAGCCTGATTGTGGTATGAACTCAACTGATGTCCATCAGGTCAGGGAACCTGCTACACAATCCTGACCTAGGCAAGGATCTGTGGGAGACAGTGAGCAGGCGAGATCACAGAGACCGAGAGAGAGGGGTGAGGGCGAAAGAGATATGAGGGGACGGTGAGAGTAGGAGGGAGAAAGAGAGAGATGGGAGGGAAGGAGGAGGCGGGGAAGCTAGCCAGACAAGGGGAGGGGAGAGATGGACCGTTGAAAGAGGAAGCCGACAGAGAAAGAGATGGCGAGGTGAGACGGAGGGGAGGAAGGAGGAGACAGAGATGGGTGGGGGGGAGGGAGTGAGGGAGAGGGCAGGAATGGAGAGAGGTGAGAGAGGAGAAGGCAGGGAGCGGAGGTAGGGAATGAGCGGGGGGGGAGGTAGGGAATGGGGGAAAGAGGAATGGAGATGGAGAGGGGAGGAAGAGAAAGATGGTGAGGGGAGGGAGGGAGGGAAAGAGAGGGGGAATAAGAGAGAGAGAGAGAGAGGAGCAAGGGAAAGAGAGAGAGAACAGGGAGGGGAATGAGGAAAATAGAGAGGGGAAGGGAGGGAAGGATGGCCCTACTAGAAAAGGAGCAAAATGCGACCTCCTCTTGGGAGATAAGGTAGGGTAAGTGACTGAGGTGTTAGTGGGGGAACCACTGATCATAATTCCGTTAGTTTTAAAATAGTTACAGAAAAGGATAGGTCTGGTCCATAAATTAATGTTCTAAATTTTGATGGTATTAGACAGGAACTTATAAAAGTTGAATGGCGGAGGCTGTTCGCAGGTAAAGGGACATCTAGCAAGTGGGAAGCTTTCAAAAGTGAGATAACAAGAGTTCAGGGCTAGCACGTTCCGGTTAGTGTGAAAGGCAAGGCTGGCAGGGGTAGGAAATGCTGGATGACTAGAGATGTTGAGTCATATGACAAAACAGGCATATGGTAGGTATGGGCAGCTGGGATTGAGTGAATCCCTTGAGGAGTGTAGTGGGTGTAGGAGTGTACTTAAGAAAGAAATCACAAGGGAAAAAAGGGGCATGAGAGATCTTTATCAGATGAGGTAAAGAGAATCCAAAGAGATGCTACAAGTATATTATGAGGCAAAAGAGAAACTAGGGAGATAATAGGGCTCCTTAAACATTAATGAGGCTGTCTCTGTGTGGATCAACAGCAGATGGGTGAGATCCTAAATGAACATTTCTCGTCAGTATTTACTGTGGAGATAAACATGGAAGGGTGGGGACTCTAAATCTCCATCCATTCCTCACTAGGTTACAAACATGATCTATCATGTGTGCTGCACCCTGCTGTACCACGTCTGAGTTTGTGAACCCACCCTTCTCCATGTTGGGCAGTCAAAGATTAGGAACGTGGGGCTAAAGTGTTCAGCACCTCCTACAGGAGTTGGAACTGCATATACATGACACACCAAGGCCCTTGAGAAGAACTATCAATGCTGTTTCAGATAGATTCTCCGCATCAGCTGGAAGGAAAGGCATGCAAACATTAGCACCCTCGAAGGAGGCAAAAGCGCCAGCTACAAGGCCACGATCATCTGAAACCAACTCTGCTGGGCCAGCCATGTGCCTGGGATGTCCGACTTTGAAAGCAAATCTCCCTCACCCAGCTCAAGGAAGGCCCTCGGATGAGAGAACAAAGGAAGCAATTCAAAGGCTCCCCTCGAGAAATGCAACTGAGGGGTAACTTTTTCACACAGGGGCTGGTGTGTGTATGGAACGAGCTGCTAGAGGAAGTGATGGAGGCTGGTACAATTACAACATTTAAAGGGTTTAGAGGGATATAGGCCACATGCTGGCAAATGGGACTGGATTCACTTAGGATATCTAGTTGGCATGGACAGGTTGGACCAAAGGTTCTGTTTCCATGCTGCACAGAGCTATGACTCTATATTTCACCCTTGGGCAACTGTCTGTGTGGGGTTTGCACATTCTCCCTGTTGTCTGCATGGGTTTCCTCCCACAGTCCAAAGATGCGCAGGTTGGGGTGGATTGGCAATGCTAAATTGCCCATAGTGTCCAGGGATGTTTAGGCAACGTGGGTTACACATGGGAAATGCAGGGGTCAGGGAATGGGTGTGGGTGGGATGCTCTTTGGAGGCGCGGTGTGGACTTTTTGGGCCGAATGGCCTGTTCCCACACTGTAGGGATTCCATGATACTATGAAACGAAACCGATGGTGACCCGGGCGCTAGGACCCAGTGGAGAGGTCAATCAGACGCCCTGAAAGCTCTGCCCTAGCCTGACTGTCACGCATGCGCACTGCTCCCAGCGGACCCAAGATGGCGGCTGTTCTGCTGGAGCTGATCCCGGGCAAGGGCTCCCGGGGTCACAAATGGGGCAGTTTCAGGTTATTGATCGAGGTTCGAAGTGTTTAGTAAGTGTTTATAATCCATCCCGGTCCCCCCGCCGGCTCCAGCGCTCCCTTCGCGGTCCCGCATCCTCATTGCCTGTAGGAGACGATAAAAACATCGTCTCTGACCCTGATGGTCACTGTCATTGCGCATGCTCCAGCAGCGGCGTGGTATTGCGCATGCGCACCGCTCTCTTGTGACCTGCATTGGGGACATTCTTCACCGTGCGGAATGATGGGTAAAGACACTGCCATTGCTGCACGACCATTTCTGTCCCCCTACGAACGGGCGATTACGCAATTTTTTGGCGGCGGGGGAAGTGGGCCAATCAATAAAATTAGGAACCTAACTGCAAAAGTGAGGTTGCCATAGTTGCAGAGCACTGCAGTCTCATTAGAGGGAGTGAATGGGTGGTGGATTGAACCTGGGGGCCACCACACCTCAGGCGAGGGGTGGGTTTGAGAAGACGAAACCTGCACGATGACGTCAGCCGGTGCATGGAATCTGACTTGCGCAGTTGATGCTGTACACCACAAACCAGCCACCTGACTGCTACATGAAATTGTAGTGCAATAGCAGTGAAGCAATAGTCCCGAGAATGTATGTAGACAAAAAAAATTCTACAGTGGTAATTTTGTGTCCAATGAAAGAAGAGGGTACTTTTCAACCTAGTTCTTGCGAATTAGGTAGGTCAAGTGTCAGTCGGAGAACATTGTGACGATACTGTGGCTTTAAGAGGTTATTTTGTCTTGTTTTGTTTTTAAAGAGCAGTGCTATTGAAAACTCATAAGGTGAACAACTTGAGGCCTTGCATTTTTTTAAAAAAGCTGGAACAACAGAAGCAGCCTGAATGGGTGTGGTCAATATCATCACAGTGTTTGATGATAATTGTCAATGTATTGTGAAGTTTAAGGTGATATCTAAAGGAACAAGGAACACTCCAGAATAAGGCCTTAGAAGGAAAAAGCACCATTCAAAGTGGTGAGAAATCATATACGTGTCATGTGTGTTGAAGAGGCTTCAGCTGATGGGTGGCCTGTTGAAAAAAAGCACATCCACACTGGAGAGACACCGTGGAAATGTCAGGATTGTGGGAAGAATTCAGTTTCTCAGATGAGGTGGAATGGCATTGACACAGTCATATCAGAAACAAGCATTCACTTGTTATCTGTGTGGGAGGGATTCATTCAGTTATCCGACCTGCCAAGACACCAGCAAGTTCATATTGATGAGAGATCTTTTAAATTTGTGGGAACTGTTGTAAAAGTCTCACAGAACTGATGTTAAATCAACCTGTTCACTCTGATGACAGACTGAGGGGCCAAGTAGCCTGATCCTGCACCTAATTCATATGTTCCCTCCCCAATACACATGCACTCTCTCACTTCCATCTCTTTGCTTCCTCTCCATTTTGCTCCCCTCTCTCTCTCGTGGTCGCTTGGTATCACGCACTCTCCATCTCCCCCCTTCTGTGCTGACTTTCTCTTGTCCCAATCTCTCCTCTTCCTTGTCTTTATTGTAACCTCTCTCGCTCTCTTCCCTCCCCCAACTCAAACTCTTGCTCTTGTGTTTCACTCTTTCTCTTGCCTGCCTCTCTCCTTTGTCCTCTCACTTCCTTGCCCCCCCCACCTTTGTCAGTTACCCCTTCTCTCTCACCTTATGTCTCCATCTCTTGCTTCACTGTCGCTATTGCCTCACCCCTTACAATCTTACCTCTCCTTTGCCTGACTCTCTCCTGTGTCCCCCCCACCTCTCCACGTCCATTCAATACCCACTCAACTGTTTCTCAACCCGACCATATCCTCTCTCACCCTGGCTACCCTCTTTACTCTGTGATCCTTTCTCTCTCTCTGTCCTGCCGAGCCCCAGATTCTCAATTTCTCTCTACCCTCTTTTCTTTCTTTGTGTCTCTTTCCTCACCTCTGTCCCTTCTCCCATAAAGACTGCAGCCCTGTGTAGGTCCAAACCAGGTGTCAGGTTCCCTTCCCTGATGGACATGAGTGAAACAGTTTGATTTCTACAATAATCCAACAATTTTCATTTTTAATCTTTCCTGGTGGCAACCCCACAAATTTACCAGCTTCATAGAGTCATACAGCACAGAAACAGACCCTTTGGCCCAACTTGTCCATGCCAACCAGATATCCTAAATCCGTCTAGTCCCATTTGCCAGCATTTGGCCTGTATCCCTCTAAACCCTTCCTATTCATGTACCCATCCAGATGCCTTTTAAATGTTGTCATTCTACCAGCCTCTACAACTTCCTCTGGAAGCTCAGTCCATACATGCACCACCCACTGCGTGAAAAGTTGCCCCTTAGGTCCCTTTTAAATCTTTCCCCTTTCACCTTAAACTTATACCCTCGAGTTTTGTACTCCCATACCCTGGGAAAAAGACCTTGATTATTCACCCTATCAATGTCCCTCGTGATTTTATAAACCTCTATAAGATCACCCCTCAGCATCCAACAGTCTGGGGAAATAGCCTCAGCCTATTCAGCGTCTCCCTATAGCTCAAACACCCCAAATGTGGCAATATCCTTCTAAATCTTTTCTGAACCATTTTAAGTTTAACAACATCTTTCCTATAGCAGGGAGACCAGAATTGAATGCAGTATTCCAAAATTGGCCTCACCAATGTCCTGTACAGTCGCAACATGCTATTGCAACTCTTATACTCGATGCACTGACTAATAAAGGCAAGTGGGCCAAACACCTTCTTCACTTTCCTGTCTACCTATGATTCATCTTCAAGTAACTATGTACTTGCAGTCTATGGTCTCCTTGTTCAGCAACCCTCCTCAGGACCTTACCATTAAATGTATAAGTCCTGCCCTGGTTTGCCTTTCCAAAATGCAGCACCTCACACTTACCTAAATTAAACTCCATCTGCCACTCCTTAGTCCATCGGCCCATCTGTTCAAGGACCCCTTATACTCAGAGGTAACCTTCACTGTCTGCTACACCTCCAATTTTCATTTCGCTCGATTTCACAACCTGCCTTTGAATCTTTGCAGGACTATTCTCACTCCCTGTTTTCTGTTTCAAATCAATTTCACAGGTCTTTAGAAGGGAGGATTTGCAGTCAGGAAACTGGAAATAAACATATCGTCAGGATCCAATTGACTTGGAAGTCGTGAGATTTTGAACATGGACGTCAAAAGCACTGTTCACTCTGCAGAGCAGCCATACCTCTACTCTGTGTATGAGCGAGTTTTCAGTCAATCACCTGGCCTCAACAGACACAAGCTCAGTCAAGTCGAGGGAAAACCGTGGAAATGTGAAGATAGTGGGAAAGGATTCAGGTCATCGACAAAGCTGGGAACTCATAGGTTTGGTGACACTGAGGAGACACTTTTCACCTGTTCCGAGTGTGGGAAGGGATTTGCCCAGCCATCTGCTCTGCACGTACACCAGCGGGTTCACACCGAGGAGAGGCCTTTTAAATGCCCAGATTGCGGGAAGTGCTACAAAAGTTCCGGGGAGCTGATGCGCCATCAACGTGTTCACACTGACGAGAGACCTTTTAAATGCCCGGACTGTGGGAAGTGCTTTATAAGTTCCACCGATCTGGCATCCCATCGACGTGTTCACTCTGAAGACAGGCCTTTCAAATGCTCGCACTGTGGGAAGTGCTTTAAAAGTTCCGGGGAACTGATGTCCCACCAACGTGTTCACACGGACGAGAGATCTTTCAAGTGCCCGCACTGCGGGAAGTGCTTTAAAAGGTCCAGGGAACTGATACGTCATCAACGTGTTCACACTGGGGACAGACCTTTCAAATGTTCAGACTGCGGGAAGTCCTTCATAAGTTCCTGCGATCTGATGACCCACCGACGTGTTCACACGGACGAGAGACCTTTCAAGTGCCCGGACTGCAGGAAGTGCTTTAAAAGTTCGGGGGAGCTGATGTCCCACCAGCGGATCCACACCGAGGAGAGGCCGTTCCGGTGCTACCGCTGCGGGACCGGGTTCAGGTGGTCGTCGGCACTCACTGAGCACCAGCGCATTCACACAGGGGAGAGGCCCTTCTCCTGCACCAAGTGCGGGAAGAGGTTCATTCGTTCATCCGCCCTACTGAGGCACCAGAGAGTTCACACTGCGGAGAGACCGTTCACATGCCTGGACTGCCGGACCGTCTCCAAAAGCCCCTGGGGACTCACATCCCAAAGCATTCAGTCTGAGGAGAGACTGTTGAGGTGCTCCGACTGCGGGACTAAATTCAGATCATCATCTTGACTTTTTTTAAAAATTATTCCTTCACGGGATTCAGGCGTGGCTGGCTAGGCAGCATTTATTGCTCATCCCAGAGGGCAGTTAAAAGTCAACCACATTGCTGTGGGTCTACAGTCATGTGTAGGCCAGACCACGTAAGGACAGTAGTTTCCTTCCCTAAGGGATATTAGTGAACCAGATGTGTTTTTCCAACAATTAACAATGGACTCACAGTCATTGTTCGACTTTGAATTCTGGATTTAAGAAAATATATTCAATTCAGATTTCACCATCACCTGTAGTGGGATTCAAACCCGGGACTCATTACCTAGGTCTCTGGATTAATAGTGTAGTGATATTACCACTAAGCCATTGCCCCCAGTTTGACTCACCAGACACCAATGCTCTCGTGCTCTAGAGTGGTGACCCCCAACCCCATCCCCACACACACACACACATGCACAGATGCACAGAGAACATAGAAAGGGTCTCAGTTCAGTCATAGTTATACAACAAACCCTCGGTCCAACCAGTCCATGCTGACCATAATCCCAAGTCAAACTACTCGCACCTGCCTGTGCTTGGCCCACATCCCTCCAAACATTTCTTGTTCATGAACTTATCCAAACGTCTTTTAAACATTGTAACTGTACCCACATCCACCACTTCCTCTGGAAGTTCATTCCACACATGAATCACACTCCTGTGTTAAAAAAAAGCATTGTTTCTATTTTTAAATCTTTCTCCTCTCACCGTAAAAGTATGTCCCCTAGCCTTGAAATCCTCCACCCTAGGAAAAAGACACATGCCATTCACCTTATCTATGCTCCTCATGATTTTATAAACCTCTATAAGGTCACTCCTCAACCTCCTATGCTCCAGTGGAAAAAGTCCCAGCCTATCCAGCCTTTCCTTATAACTCAAACCCTCCATTCCTGGCCACATCCTGGTAAATCTCTTCTGAACCCCCTCCAGCTTAATAAGATCTTTCCTATAACAGAGCGACCAGAACTGCAGATAGCACTCCAGAAGAGGCCTCACCAATGTGTTGTACAACCTCAATGTAACGGCCCAACTCCTATACTCAAAGGTGTGAGCGATGAAGGCCAACATGCTAAATGCCTCCTAAACTACCCAGTCTACATGTGATGCAAACTTCAAAGAATTATATCCCTGAACCCTTCAGTCCCTCTGTTCTACAACACTACCCAGGGCGCTGCCATTAATTGTGTAAGTCCTGCCCTTGTTTGTTTTATCAAAAATGCAATACCTCACATTTGTACAAATTAAACTCATCTGCCACTCCTCAGCCCATTGACCCAATTAATCAAGATCCCTTTGCAATCATAGATAACTTTCTTCGCTGTCCAGTATACTACCAATTTTGGTGTCATCTGCAAACTTAGTAACCGTACTTTCTATATTCTCATTTAATTCATTTATATAAATGACAAAGAAAAATGGACCCAGTGCTGATCCTTGTGGAAAACCGCTGGTCACAGGCCTGTATAGGTCCAACATGTCCTCCCTGCTCTTTATAATCTACGCCATGACTGATAAGTGTAAGGGGCCCGTTTTCCTCCTCCCCACCCTATGTCCTGCCACCTTCAGGGATCTTGATCTGTGGACAAGCACTCAAAGATCCCTCTGAGCTTCCTAGTGTCCTACCATTCATTGTGGAGTCCCTTAGCTTGTTCCTTCATCTCCCACTTTTGAATCCTTGATTTTATTACCTCCTCCCCGGGGGCCCCCTCCTGGGGGGGGGGGGCGAACCTCTGAAATTCCTTCCTTAAATCGCTTGATGACTCCTCTGCCTTTCTCCCGATTGAGTCATAAAGCATGGAAACAGACCCTTTGATCCAACTAGTCCATGCCGACCATGATCCCAAACTAGGCTAGTCCCACCTGCCTGCGCTTGGCCCATATTCTTCAAAACATTTCTTATTCATGGACTTATCCAAATGCCTTTTAAACATTGTAACCGTACCCGCACCCACCACTTCTTCTGGAAGTTCATTCCACACACAAGCCACTCTATACGCTCACGTCTGTTTTTTTGAAAATTTCTCCTCTCACCTTAAAAATATGCCCCCACGGAAAACACATCTGCCATTCACCTTGACTATGCTGCTCATGATTTTATAGACTTTTGTAAGGTCACCCCTCAACCTCCTATATTCCAGTGGGGGAAAAAAAAGCCCCAGCCTGTCCAGTCTCTCCTTATAATTTCCAGCAATGTCCTTACTCCTTCAGTCACTCACATCCTTTCCGTCTCCTGTTAATAAAGCAGCAGTGCTGTGAAGAGGCTCAAATCTTACATAATACAGATGGGGAGCAGGTAGACGTTCCTGTTGGGGCTGCAGCCCGAGGCACACTGCTCATGCTTGATGGCACCTATTAAAAACTACGTCCCCTTCAAGATTTTGGCCCCGCCCACTTTCCCACCGCCTGACGTCATTCAGTGTCAGGCATCACTGCCTGAAACACCTCGAGAAGTTTCATTCAACTTTATTTGCGAATACAAGCGTCCGGCTGCTGCCTCTGTGAGACACAGGCTCTTGTCACCCTGGGGGAAGGAACGGGGCGACTGCGGGAAGGGGGATTCAACTCGTTCGAAGTGTGTGGAGCGTCCTCCCGCCGGGGAGAGGCCGTTCTTTCCGAGGGGTGGGAAGGGATTCACTCGGTCATCCAGCTTCCAAACACAGCAGACAGCTCGTACTGGAGAAAGGGAGGGAGGACTGAACCGCTCAGACTTTGACAGTGACGATCGCTTTACCAACCCATTCCTGTTGAAATACTGATAATTTCCCAAACTGTGGGGTCCCTAGCCCCCAGTGGGAGACACGATTTGAAGCTGCTGCTGCTGTAGAGCTCGGACTGATGCCTGACAGCTCTGTGGTCCCTTTAAATCCTCGATTTGTTTTTCAGTGATGGGCGTGACCCAATAGACTGCTCTCTGAGCCTGATGGCTGCTGCTGTGAAAAGGTGTTGTTTATTCCTTTTGTAGAAACGATGTCTTTGATAATCAGTGTCGTAACGTATTCTTAATCACGACCCTGTAACATCAGTAATCAGTACCTTCTGTCATTAACGAAGATCTTGTTACATCAATGCCCAGAGAGTCCAACTCCATTAATAATCTGCTTTGATTTTGTTTATATGTTGTCGCGTGTATCATGTTGCAAAATACAGTGAAAGATATCGTATAGGGTCGCCACTCTCCAGCGCCGTCTTAAAACACAGAAAAATGAGCCAAAACGTAGAGCTGAAAGGCAGAGAAATGAAAGAATAAAGAACACGTCAGACTCTACAGTCCTTCCTGTTCAGTGCTCCATCATGGGCCTGGTGGTCAGGCACGGGTCTCCTTCACCGTGCTGCCAACACAACCGAGCTAAGTAACAAAAATAAAACAGCAAAAAAGCGAGAAGAGAGAAAAGAAACAAAAAGTAAAGCGGACAGAGTGGATGAGCTCTGAGCTCAGAAGCCTTACTCCACTGCCATTTTACTGGAAGGTTACATTCACGGTCAGAGTCCTGTTACTTTAAGATTCAGGACATGATCACATTAACAGTCAGCTACAGCAATAGTTAGGACCTTTAAAAGAATCGAACACTGATTATTTCTATAATAATGGAGGTTATATTACATTACAGGGTCTAATTATTTGGACAACTCCCCGTTGTATTAGAAACATGTTGCCAATTCCACCAATAATCAGGAATCTCATACATCAAACATATCAGAATTCTTTCCGGTAATAATCAGAGCTGTAGTATTATCAGTATTCAGGTTCCTGTTACATTAAAGTCATTCACTAATTATGTCCATCATACCAAAACAAAAACAGAAGTTCCTGGAAAAGCGCAGCAGGTCTGTCAACATCTGTGGAGAGAAATCAGAGTTAAGATCCAGTGACTCTTCCTCAGAACTTGACCCAAAACGTTAACTCTTTCATCAAGTAATAGAGATGTACAGCATGGAAATGGATCCTTTGGTCCAACTCGTCTATTCTGGCCAGATATCCTAAATTAATCCAGTCCCATTTGCCAGCATTTGGCCTATATCCTTCTAAACCCTTCCTATTCATGTACCCATCCAGTTGCCTTTCAAATGTAGTCATTGTACCAGCCTCCACCACTTCCTCTGGCAGCTCGTTCCATACCTGCACCAGCATCTGCATGAAAAAGTTGCCCCTTAGGTCCCTTTTAAATCTTCCCCTCTCACCTTAAAACTATGTCCTCTAGTTTTATACTTCCCCACCCTAGGGAAAAAACCTTGTGTATTTACCCTATCTATGCCCCTCATGATTTTACAAACCTCAATAAGGTCACTCCTCAGCTTCCGATGCTCCAGAGAAAATAGCCCAGCCTATTAAGCCTCTTCCTTACAACTCAAACCCTCTAACCCTGGCAACATCCTTGTAAATCTTTTCTGAACCCTTTCAATTTTCACAACATCCTTCCGATAGCAGGGAGACCAGAATTGTGCACAGTATTCCAAAAGTAGCCTAACCAATGTCCTGTACAGTCACAACATGACCCTCCCAACTCCTACACTCAATGCACTGACCAATATAGGCAAGCGTTCCAAATGCCTTCTTCACTCTCCTGTCTACTCGTGACCTCACTTTCAAGGAACTATGAACCTGTCTGCAGGTGAACCCTTCCTTTTGTACCTTTTTGGATGGTTTTTCTGGAATTTTCTATAGTTCTGGCCAATCAGGAAGATACATTTAATAGTTTGAAACATTGTCAGTCATTTGAATGGCTTGCTACTGTTCGTTTATTTGTGTAGCAGGCCCTGGTGCCTTTCTGTCTGGGCCCTTCTCTGTTTGGTGAATAAGTTGTTGGGGGTACGTTTGTCCAGAATAACTGTTGCTTTTACATTATGCGAATGTTATTGGCACCTGGCCGCCGTGTTTGCAATATTTCTGGCACGTAGGTTTTGGAAGTTCAGCGTTTTACTTGGCCAACGTACCCAGCATCCCTTCCTGCTTTGCCAAGTTAGCGATCTATCTGTGTTTTCGCAGCCAGGATGCTTCTACACCTCCCACCCTTCCTCTTAACAACTCTGATTCTCACCTCCCAGAACTTTAGCTTGGAGTCACACAAACCCTTAAAACAGGCTCACAGCAGGAAATATTTCGGATGCAGTGATTTGGTATGATCTCTTTTTGAACTTTAAAAGCACCGGGCTCATTTCTCATCTCGTCATTCAACATCACACCTCCCCGTTCTATCTCTTTGAAAGAAGTTATCATCATTCACAGTTATCAGACATCATCATGGAGTGTTGATTTTGGTGCAGGCATCTGTTTCTATCTATTCCTCATCCTGAAACCTTCTGATATGGTGCTGTCAGGTTGTACAGCACAGGGCACATCGTTACATAAAAGGGCAGATGAAACTGAGAGGTTTTGGTGAATTTTTTTTCAACTTGTTGTAGTCGAGCACTTTTTTTCCAGATCTACTTAAGTAAAGAGGCAAGTCCTGTTCCCTATACCTCTCTTGTAGCTGATGCATGGAAAAAGATCATGTTCCGTCAATCTGCATTTCTGGATACACTTGGTCTGCAAATAGATGAAGTCTTTTCAACATGACCCCAGTGAAGGCCTTTCCATTGACCACAAATGATGTCCCTGCAGTGAGTGCAATCTCCTACAGTACCTTTGTTCCTGATAAATTGTGACAGCTTTTTTTTGCATCAGAGATATCCTGTGGAATGGGCCAGCAGAGGAGGAGGCATCCATACAGTACAGAAACAGACCCTTTGGTCCAACCAGTTCGTGATCCCAAACTAAACTAGTCCCACTTGCCTGCTCCTGGCCCATGTTGCTCCAAACATTTCCTATTCGTCTACTTATCCAAACGTCTTTTAAATGTTGTAACTGTACCCACATCCACCACTTCCTCTGGGCTGTAGTCCACATGCCACATGCTGTGCAGTTGAAGGCCATCATTTCAGTGAACTGACTGGTGTGCCGTGAGGTCAGACATCTGAGTGAATCCCTTCCCGCACATGGAGCGGGCAATCTGTCTCTCCCCAGTAAGGATCTCACTGCTGTTTTGCAAGGTTGCCTTGAAGGCCTGAACCTCATTCCACAGGTAGCGTGTCAGCTGAGGGGCATCGTGTCCATGTGAGCTCGCTGGTGATGCATGACTGAAAGAGGCTTTACTAAAGTCCAACTAAATGTCTACTACTGTGCCCTCATCCATCTTCTTGGTTACTTCATCAAAAAACTCAGTCAAGTTTGTGAGACATGATTCCCCTCACACAAAATGATGCCGACTATCCGTAATCATTCCCTTGCTTCTCCAAATGTACATAAATCCTATCTTTCAGAATCACTTCCAACAACGAACCCACCACTGAAGTCAGACTCACTGTTTTTGGTTAAAAGTTCTGGTTGCGCTGTTGTAGGGAGGATATTATGAAGCTGAAGAGGGTTCAGAAGGGATTTACTGGGATGTTGCCGGGAATGGAGGGTTTGAGTTATAAGAAAAGGCTGGCACTTTTTTCACTGGAGCATAGGAGGCTAAGGGGCGACCTTGTAAAACATGAGGGGTGTAGATAAGGTGAATGCTAGGTGTCTTTTCCCTAGACTGGGGGAATTTCAAGACTAGAAGGGCATATTTTTAAGGTGCAAGGAGAAAGGTTTAAAAAAAAGACATGGGGGCATCTTTATTGAAAAAAGGGAGGGAGACATAGAACAGGTAACTCTAGGCCAGTTAGCTTAACATTGGTCAATGGGAAAGTATCAGACTCTATTGGGAAAGTATGAGACTCCATTAGAAAGGGCGTAATTCAATGTAAAGGGGAAATCATGTCTGATAATTTTAGTCATTATGTGGAGGTGCCAATGTTGGACTGGGGTGGACAAAGTCAGAAGTCACATGACACCAGATGATAATCCAACAGGTTTATTTGGAATTACAAGCTTTCGGAGCCTTGCTCCTTCTTCAGCTGAGGTGAAGGGAAGTGTGCTTCCCTCCACTTCACCTGACGAAGGACTGAGGCTCTGAAAGCTTGTAATTCCAAATAAACTGGTGTTATGTGACAGGAGACAACAAGATGAAAGACAGCGAGATGTCATGTTTGGGTTTCCAACAGGTGTTTGATAAGGTAACACACATCAATCATCCTAGTAAGATCAGAGCCCCTGGTGTGTGGAGTTAACATGGATAGAGGATCTGGCTGACTAACGTAACAACAGTTAACTCATGTTTAGAAGGCACTGTATTTGCTGAGGGCATTGCCAAATAAAGGAGTTAGAGAGAATGAAATTGGACCTCTGAAAACCAAAAAAAAAAGTCCTCAAGAAATGACAGAGATAACAAGGTGTGGAGCTGGATAAACACAGCAGGCCAAGCAGCATCAGAGGAGCAGGAAGGCTGACGATTCGGGCCTAGACCCTTCTTCAGAAACGGCCAAGAAATTTCCTCAAGAAATGACATTTTGATGACTTTTTAAAATCTGCCATTTCTACAGTAGCATAGATTCACCAGTAGATGGTGGCGTTGCATCATTTTACTCACGGAGAAAGTACATAAGAGACAGACATTAACACTTTCATTCATTCAACCTTGCAGTCAAAGTATCTCCCATGGCATACACAGACACAAACACAGATGTACATATATATATATAGATAGACACATACAGACACACAGACAGACAAACACAGGCACACACAAGAGATAAAAACACACAGACTGAAAAAAATGATGCTGAGCATCTCTGGACATTTTCGTTTTCTTTGGGATGTTTCTTTTATTGTCTTTTTGAAAATAAATTCGGGTTTTGTATTGTAAGATCTGTAGAATTTGTACACTTTTCACTGTACTCCTGATCGATGGTCACTCTGCCTTATTTCTTTGAATTTCTCGAACTGCCCTGCCTTTTTCAGCAGCTTCAAACATCTAGAGTTACCAGGATGTTGCCAGGAATGGAGGATCTGAATTATAAGGACAGGTTGGGACTTTTTCCACTGGAGCGTAGGAGGTTGAGGTGTGACCTTATAAGGGTTTATAAAATAATGAGGGGCGTGGATAAAGTGAGCAACAAAGGTCTTTTCCCTCAGGTGGAGGGAGTTCAAAACTTTTTAAGGTGAAAGGAGAAAGTTTCGGAAAGGACATAAGGGGCAATTTTTTTTTTTTTTTACAGAGACAGTGGTTCGTATGTGGAATGAACTTCCAGAGGAAGTGGTGGATGTGGGTGGAGTTAAAACATTTAAAAGACGTTTGGATAAGTTCATGAATTGAAAAGGTTTGGAGGGATATGGGACAAGCGCTGACAGGTGGCACTAGTTTAGTTTGGGAACATCATCAGCATGGATTGGTTGGGCTGAAGGGTTTGTTTCTGTGCTGTATGACTCTATCAGAGCTTCATTGAATTTCTCTTATTCATTGTTTCCCCCCTCATCCCCAACCTTTGTTATAACTTGTCCTCCAGTTGCTGCTCCAGGTTACGGGCCATTCCCTTGGGGTCTGTTCCCAGGAAGAAGTTACAAGTCCAGGTCCAAACCCACCTCCCCACATTGTGTCTGTCCATAAGGCATCCCCTGACACTGCGCATGGTCCAGACACTGGGCTACTGTCCATGCTCTAGCTATCCAGTTGGAGTGGTTACAGAAGGCTGCTCATCAGAAGGGGCGGGACTGGAGGACCAAGTGGGTGCAGCATCTCCTCCAGCCAGAGTCAATGAGGGAGCGGGGCTGGAGAACCGAGCAGGAGAGGCTGCTCTGACTTTTAAATTCAAGGAAATAGTAATGTAGTGCTAAACCCACTGGGACTATTAATACGGGAGAGTATTCTGGTAAATGTGGCTTCAAATCCCGACATGGACTAGCAGAAGATACATCTGGAATTGAAAGTTAATCTCAGAAATGCCCTCCTCCAAACTCTTCCCTCAGGCAGAGGATACAGAAGCCTGAACACATGCACCAACAGGTTCAAGGACAGCTTCTTCCCTGCCGTTATTCGACTGATGAGTGGACTATTTAACTTCAAATAATATTGATCTTATTAATGTTGATTCTGCTTTGCACACCTCTTGTGCAGTGTAACCTGTATGCCTCGCTCTGTCTAAGCACCCTACGATCTGTATGCCCATGTTTGCTATGATCTGCCTGTGCTGCTCGCAAAACAAAGCTTTTCCCCGTACTTCGATACACATGACTACAATAAATCAAATCAAAAAGAAACGGTGACCATGAAACTACCATCAGTTGTCATGAAAAACCACCTGAACCACACATGCCCTTCAGGTAAAGAAATTTTTACTTGTGACTTCTAACGTGTGATTCATGGTTCACGGCAACATTGATGACCCTGAAATGGTTAAGAGAGTAATCCAGTTCAAAGTACCTTTCAGTGGCTGTTTTCAAGCCACGAAATAATGAGGAGCACAAAAAATACACCAGTGTTCCAGATTTATACCAGATTTTTTCTTTTTTCTGAAACACACAGGGTGGTTCTCGTGTGGAATGAACTTCCTGAGGAAGTGGCAGATGTGGGCACACTTGCAACGTTTAAAAGACACTCGGATAAGTAAATGAGCAGGAAAGGTTTGGAGGGATATGGGCCAGGAGCAGGCAGGTAGGACTAGTTGAGTTTGGGATTATGCTTGGCACGGATGGGTTGGGCCAAAGGGTCTCTTTCCATGCTGTATGACTCTATGAAATATGAGGAGGCGGCTCAAAGGGACCAGGAAAGAGTTTCAGGAGCAAGTTGACTGACAAAGAGGAGACAGGAGATGTTACAGATGTGGGAGCAGATCTGGTTCAGAAAACCCAGCTCCATGCTGGGGTGATGCCTCCACCCGTGGATTGGCCAGCTCCTGGATTATATGCTGTTCTGATGCTGGCACCCGAGAAGAAGGAACATTAACAATACGATTAAGTAGGTGATGGTTTAGCGGGAATAGACTTGAGGGAGGAGGTGGTTCTCATGGTACAAAAAAAAAGCACTGAGGTGACTTTTCTTATTATTCATTCACAGGATGAGGGTGTCACCAGCCAGGCCAGCACTCATTGCCCCGTCCCTAATTGCCCAGAGAGCAGTTAGGAGTCAACCACATTGCTGTGGGTCTGGAGTCACATATTGGCCAGACCAGGTAAGGATGGCAGTTTCCTTCCCTAAAGGGCATGAGTGAACCAGATGAGTTTTTCCAACAATCAATAATGGTTTTGTGGTCATTAGACTTTTAATTCCAGATTTTTACTGAATTCAAATTCCACCATCTGCAGTGACAAAATTTGAATCCAGGTTCCCAGAACATCACCAGGGACTCTGGATTAACAGTCCAGCGATAATACCCACTAGGCTATCCCCCGACAGGGGCATTATAGGGACAAGGAACAACTAGAGAAAGATGAGCGATTGCAGATCAATCAAAGGGTAATGTTTAGAGATATTTTCGTCCAGTGAGTGAGTGGGAGGGAAGCAGTTGAGACATCAGATCATAGTGCCACTGAATCTCTGTGAGAGATTCCTTCACGTTGTTGGGGTGTAGCAGTCAGGAAAGAGAGCCATTTGGAAGTAACTTCATCTGGGAAACGAAGCTGTTTTAAGAGATGTTAAAAAGACTCAACACACTCCATCTGCCCACAGAGCTCATCTATTTGACATTTATCCAGAATGCCAATTTCTATAACTGGGCTGAAATGTAAGCAGAAACAGACCCCAGTGAACAAGGTTCAGTCCCGAATGTGATTAACAGAACAGCCCCATTGCTGCAGTCACTTGTGAACTTGCTGGTGTGTTAGTAGGTGGGAGGAACGGGTGAACCCCTTCCCACACTCAGTGCAGGTGAACGGCCTCTCCCCAGTGTGAATTCGCTGGTGGACAGTGAGTTCAGAGGACCGCCTGAACCCAGTCCCACAGTGACAGCACGTGAATGGTCTCTCGTCAGTGTGCACACGTCGATGAGATGTCAGTTCCCAGGAGCTTTTGTAATGTTTCCCACAGTCTGGGCATTTAAACGGCCTCTCCCCGGTATGGACTCGCTGGTGAGTGAGCAGGGTGGACGACTGAGTGAATCCCTTCCCGCATTCGGAGCAGGCGAATGGCCTCTCCCCAGTGTGTGTTCGCTGGTGTTTCAGGAGGTGGGATGAGGTAGAGAACCCCTTCCCGCACTCTGAGCAGGTGAATGGCCTGGCCCCGGTGTGGATTCTCTGGTGTTTCAGCAGGTTGGACGAGGTAAAGAATCCCATCCTGCACTCGGAACAGGTGAACGGCCTCTCCCCGGAGTGACTGCGCCGGTGAATTTCCAGCTCGAACGGGTAATTGAATCCCTTCCCACAGTCCCCGCATTTCCAGGATTTCTCCCCGGTGTGCCTTCGCTTGTGTTTAGACAGACCTGACGATTGGCTGAAGCCTTGTCCACACGTGGGGCAAGTGTACGGTCTCTCTCCACTGCAAACGGCACTTTCTCCTTCCATGTTGAAAATCCGATGATGGTGGGGTTCAAGCAACTCCCTCAGATGTTTGTTTTCAGTTTTTCCCCAGCCGAATTCTCTCCCGTTCTCATACAGTACGCTGCGAACTTGATTTGAAACAGAAATAAAAAGGGAGTGAGAGACAACCGACTAAAAGATGAAAGGAGGTTGTTAAATTGAGCTGATTGAACCTGATTAATTTGTGGGCCTGGGGACTTGGAAGCTGTAACCATGAAAGGTGCCGGACTGTCACAGAAACACAACTCATTCACTAATGTTTGTCAGGGGTGGAAACCTGCCACCTAGACTGGGCCTACACAGGACAGAGGCGTCTGTAGGAGGAAAAATGTAGATACGTGGAGATAGAAAGAAAGATAGATAGAGAGAAGGAAAGAAAGACAGAGAGTGAGAGAGTCATACAGCACGGAAACTGACCCTTCGGTCCAAGCCAACCACAATCCCAAGTTAAGCTAGTCCCAGCTGCCTGAGCTTGGTCCATATCACTCCAAACATTTCATATTCATGTACTTATCTAAATGTCTTTTAAGTGGTGTAACTGGATCCGAATCCACCACTTCCTCTGGAAGTTCATTCGACACATGAAACCACCTCTGTAAAAGAAGTGCCGCTCGTGTCTTTTATTTTTTAAAAAATCTTTCTTCTCTCAACTTAAAAATGTGACCCAAAGTCTTGAAATCCCCACCTTAGGGAAAAGACACCTGCCATTCACAGTATCTACACCTCTCATGAACTTATAAACCTCTACAAAGTCACCCCTCAACCTCCTGTGTGCCAGTGAAAAAAGTCCCTGCTTCTCCTTATCACTCAAACTTTCCATACCCAGCAACATCTTGGTAAATCTTTCTCCAAACCCTCTCCAGCTAAATAATATCCTTCCTATTACAGGGTGACCAGAACTGGACACAGTACTCCAGAAGAGGCCAGAACAACCTCAACATGACATTCAGAAAGAACAGACAGAAAGAGAGACAAAAAGGAAGAAAGAAGGAACGAGAAAGAGGAACAGAGAAAGGAGAGAGATATGGTTGAGTCACAGGATGAAGGAAAGGGATGTTATATTCCTTAGCTCGACAGAATCTTCAAAACCCTCAACCTCCACCATTTAGAAAGAAAAAGGTAACCGGTTAACATGTGCACCATTCTCCATGTCCCACACAGTCCTGATCTATCGGACATGCAGGACGACAGGAGCAGAAATTTATTCCAGCTACACTCTGGGCCATTTGAAGCCATTGTCTTCAGGTCCTGCTACAAGGTCCACTCACCAGGCACCATCTCCATCTCTCTCCCCAACAACCAAACCAGACTACTCACAGGCACAATGTCATATGTGAATCCAGAGGTCATGTTGTGGCTGTACAGGACATTAGTGAGGCCACTTTTGGAATACTGTGTTCAATTTCTGGTCTCCCCTGCTGTAAGAAAGACGTTAAACTTGAAAAGGTGCAGAAAAAGATTGACAAGGACATTGCCGGGGCTGGAGGGTTTGAGCTATAGGGAGAGGCTGAATAGTCTGGGGCTATATTCCCTGGAGTGTTGGAGGCTGAGGGGTGACCTTATAGAGATTTATAAAATCATGAGGGGCATGGATAGGGTGAATAGCCAAGGTCTTTTTCCCAGGGTAGGGGAGTCCAAAACTAGAGGGGATAGGTTTAAGGTGAGGGGGGGGGGGAAATATTTAAAAGGGACTTGAGGGGTACATTTTTCACGCAGAGGGTGGTGCTGTATGGAACAAGCTGCCGGAGGTAGTGTTGGAGGCAGGTACAGTTATAACATTTAAAAGGCATCTGATGGATACATAAACAGGAAGGTTTTAGAGGGATATGGGCCAAATGCTGGCAAATAGGACTAGATTAATTTAGGATATCTGATCGGCATGGATGAGTTGGACCGAAGGGTCTGTTTCCGTGCTGTATGGCTCTGTGACTCTAAATACAAGATGTTATTGTTGATTTGGACATGTATCCCTGTCACTTCTTTGCCACTGGGTGAATATCCGGTCGCTCCTTAGCTACCAGCATTGTGGGAGCACCTTGGGGCAGACAGATTGTCGTGGTTCAAGCAGGTTAAATATCATCTTCACTGCAGGCAGCTAGGGATTGGTGATATTCACTGCTTGTGGTCTTGTTAATAGAGATGCCGGGGAGTAGGAAAAAACCGATCTGCTTCTTGAAAACTGCCAGCCCCTTCCTCTGTATCATTGTCTTTTGATGTTTGATGAAATGTTGGAAATCAAGGGCAAGCCTCTTAACCACCCTGATATCAGGGCAGAGACCAACAGCTTGGTCAAAGAGCAAATGCTTGAAATATTCAGCAGGTCAGGCAGATACTTAAGGTCAAGTGGAAACAGAAACAAGATTTTCATATGTGCAGAAGGACTACAGAGAATACTCTCCCACCCTCTTCTGTCTGGCAGAAGATACAAAAGTATGAAAACACGTACAAACAGATTCAAGAACAGCTTCCTCCCTGATGTTAAAAGACTTTGGAACAGTCCTCTCAAGTACTAATGTTGATCTCTTTCTGCACCTTCTCTGTAGCTTTAACATCGTATTCTGCATTCTGTTCTATTACTCTGGTGTACAATACTTATGTAAGGTCTGACATGCCTGCGGAGCACACAAAACAATACTTTTCACTGTATCTCAATACAAGTGAAAATTATAAAACAAATCAAAATAATGGAAGCAAAATGGACTGTAGAGCAGGAGACACAATTCACAGCTTGTAACAATCATGTAGGAAGACAAAAACTGGGAATTCAGCAGCACATGGCCATGGGATGGGTAACAGTGGAAAGCTCAGTTAAGACATGACTGGCAGATGTGAAGACGGGATGGAAAGAGGTGCAACGGATGGATTCAGAACCATGGTAAAGCAGCTGCAGCAGCCCTAGAGCAGGGGACCTTCAACGACAACAGAGCACCGAACCAGAAGCTCTAACTTGTAGGCGAACGCTCAAAAATACTCAACTCTGAATCAGTTTCTGTTTTTAAATTTAAATCTCCACCTGCAACCTGCACCTGGAAAGTTCTCAAAAGTAACTGGGATCAGAGACAAGTTGAGGAAAGACCCAGGGTGCTGGGAATGATCAGTGCACGATGACATTACAGACACACGCACTCACACTAACACAGAGCATCTAAGACTGAGAAAACGAGTCCTGGGGACTGCTGCCAAACAAAGAGACCTCGGGATGCAGGTTCATTGCTCCCTGAAAGTAGAGTTGCAGGTAGACAGGGTGGTGAAGAAGGCGTTTGGTACACTTGCCTTTATTGGTCAGTGCATTGCCTGTTGGAGTTAGGATGTCATGTTGCAGCTGCACAGGGCATTAGTTAGGCCACTTTTAGAATATTGTGTTCAATTCTGGTCTCACTGCTGTAGGAAAGATGTTGTTAAACATGAAAGGGTTCAGAAAAGACTTACAAAGTCGTTGCCGAGATTGGAGGGTTTGAGCTATAGGGAAAGGCTGAATAGGCTGGGGCTATTCCTGGAGCATTGGAGGCTGAGGGGTGACCTGATAGAGGTTTATAAAATCATGAGGGTTGTGGATAGGGTAGGGGAGTCCAAATCTAGAGGACATAGGTGAGAGGGGGAAAGATTTAAAAGGGACCTGAGGGGCAACTTTTTCATGCAGAGGGTGGTGCGTGTATGTAATGAGCTGCCAGAAGTAGTGATGGAGGCTGGTACAATTAAAACATTTAAAAGGCGTCTGGATGAGTACATGAACAGGGAGGGTTTAGAGGGACATGGGCCAATTCCTATACTTGAAAAGTCTCTGCAATGAGGGCAAGTGTCCTAAACACCTCCTTAACCACCCTATCTAACTTTGATGCAAATCTCAAAGAATTAATGTTCCTGAACCCCTCAGACTCCCTGTTCTACAACACTGCTCAAAACCCTAACTTTAATTGTATCAGTCTTTCGTTTGTTTGTTGAACCAAAATGCAATGCCTCTCCTTTATCCAAATTGAACTCTATCTGCCACTCTTCAGCTCATTGACACAATTTATCAAGATCTCTTTGTAATCTTAGATAACCTTCTTCACTCTCCACTGCATCACCAATCTTGGTGTCATCCACAAGCTTACTAACCAAGTTTTCTGTAATCTCATCTAAATCATGTATATTAATGACAAACAGAAGTTGATCCAGCACCGATCACCGTGAAACACCCTTGCTCACCGGCCTGCAGTCCAAAAAACAACCTTCTTCCATCTCTGTCTCATGCTGTTAAGCCAATTTTGTACTCAATTGGCAAGCTCACCGTGAATCCATTGATTTCTAACTGTACTAATTACTTTATCATGCAGAATCTTGTCAAAGGCTTTACTAAAGTCCGAGTAAACAACGTCTCCTGCTCTACCCTCATCAATCTTCTTGGTTAGTTCCTCAAAAAAATCAATCAAGCTTGTGAGACACAATTTCCCTCGCACAAATCATGCCAACTATCCCTAATCATTCCCTGCTTCTCCAAATGCATATAAATCCTGTATTTCAGAATCACTTCCAACAACTTATTCAGACTCACAGGTCTGGCGTTCCAGACTTCTCCTTACAGCCTTTCTTAAACAAAGGCACAACATTAGCCACTCTCCAGTTATTCGGCACCTCATCTGAATGAGGATGTGGGGAGGCAACAGAGCCTAGTGATATTATTGCTGGACTGTTAATCCAGAGACCGGACAGCATTCTGGGGACCAAGGTTTGAATTCCGCCATGGCAGATGGTGGAATTTGAATCCAATAAAATATCTGGAATTAAGAATCTAATGATGACCATGTGTCAATCGTCAGAAAAACCCATCTGGTTCACTAATGTCCTTTAGGGAAGGGAACTGCCATCCTTACCTGGTCTGGCCTACATGTGACTCTAGATCCTAGGCAATGTGGTTGACTCTTAACTGCCTTCTAGGTAATTAGGGATGGGCAACAAATGCTGCCACGCCAGTTACGCCCTCATCCCGTAAATTAATAAACTGAATTTTAAAAATCTGTTCTAGTTGATACAAATTCCTCATCTCCGTCTTCAATGCGCACCCCCTCACTCTGAGATGATGCCCTCTGGTCCTCGACTCTCCCACAAGGAGAAATGACCTCACCACACCTTCCCTGTCAAGGTTCCCCTGTGTTCCAATAAGGTCTCCTCTCATTCCTCTAAACTCTAGCTGAGTGCATCATGATTGCATTGAATGGCAGAGGGGAGTCAATGGGCTGAATGTCCTACTTCTGCTCCTATACCGTTAGAGGTACATGACAACAAAAATCTCGGGGGCATTGACTGACCTCCAACAAAACCACAACCATCTTCCATGGCGCTGTTGGCGGCCAGGCATGCACAATTGGAAAGGCGCCGGCAACACAGAAATGGCGCCTGCGCACTCGAAATATGCCGGCACGGCCGCGCGTGCGCACCAGCTCACGCCGTCGCCGTTATTAAAAATGGCGCCCAGGCCTCAAGCCGGACAAAAGCCCTCGCAGCTGCTAATGTGAACACTCGCCGCAAACAAAAAAGATCGGTCCTCGCGTATTTTGAGTTTGGGATGCATACTGGAGTATTTATGAAACCTTCCGCCGCTCTCTCTCCTCCTACTTCACCTCAGGAAGATCCCGTTTCCCCCGTTCGCTTACCGCAGGCAGATCCGAACGAACAAACTTCACTCGCGGCCATGACCCGCAACGCGCATGCGTTCGGTAAGACGCCATCCACTGGACCAATAGAGGGAAAGGGGCGGGCCTGAAGGACGCCGTCAGGTGTTGTGGCCCTCCAACCAATGAGAGCAGGAGGGGGCGGGCCTGGAGGACTAAATGGCAGCTGGTGATCCTCCAATCAATCCGAACCAATGAGGTAGGTCCTCCAACCAATCAGAACGAAAGAAAAGATGAGCGGCTGACGCTTTAACCAATCAGAACGAACAGAGGTAATGAGTGGCTGATGCCCCAACCAATTGGAGTGAAAGGGAGTTGCGGCTAGTCTCCCAGCAATTGCGGGAACACGTTGTAACAAAGGACGGTTCAGGGCAGGATAGGGGAAAGCGAGCAATGTTAAAACTGAGATAACAAGATGTAGAGCTGGATGAACACAGCAGGCCATGCAGCATCAGAGGAGCAGGAAGGCTGACGTTTTATGCCTAGACCCTTCTTCAGAATTTTTTTTTTCCGGAGGGAGGAGGG
>JAHRHZ010000281.1:44216-148087 GCA_024137785.1 Ginglymostoma cirratum | reverse complement strand
GAAGGGTCTAGGCCCAAAACGTCAGCCTTCCTGCTCCTCTGATGCTGTTTGGCCTGTTGTGTTCATCCAGCTCTCCACCTTGTTATATCAATAATACACACTGGCCTGACTCATTTGATATAATTTAAATGGAGAACTAACAGCAGAGGCAGCTGATCAGATTGTCTCAATCTTGTGAACAAAAGAAGCTCCAAGAGCTAAAACGGAAATTGCTGGAAAAGCTCAACAGGGTTTTGACAGCACCTTTGGAGGGTAATCAAAGTTAACGTTTTGGGTCCTAAACATTAACTCTGATTTCTTTCCACACATGCTGCCAGGCCTGCTGAGCTTTTCCAGGAATTTCCATTTTTGTTTCTGATATACAGCATCCGGACTTCTTTTGGTTTTTATTAAACTCCACGAGCTAGGGCTTGTCATTAGAGGCAAGAACGGAGAAGACAGAGAAAGAGAATCTGTCAGGAGGAAGTAAACTTAGAAGCATTAAAATAGACTCATCATATGGTTTAAAAAAATGATTTATTTGACCTTTATCCATAACATTAATCCCGTAACTAAGCTTGAGATTTTTCTTAACATTAGCCGAAACAGACTCCAGAAAACCACAGTTCAGTCCTATTTGTGACTAACGGCAAAGTCTCATTCTACAAGCTTATTGTGAACTCACTGATGTCTTGACAGTGTACACAAAATGGCAATTTCTCTATCCTGTATGAATTCGTTGATGTACAGTAACTTGAGCTGATCACCTCAACCCACTGGGGCAGTGAAAACAGTCTCAAGTGAGAACAACTTGATGTGACATTAGTTCCCAGGAACCTTTGACATTTTCTGCACTGGGACCTTGAAAAGATTTATTTGTTCGCGTGGGTCTGCTGGTGTTTTTGCAGGTTGACTGACCGAGTGAACGCCTTCCCACACTCTGAGCAGGAGTACGGCCTCTCCCCGGTGTGAGCTCGCCGGTGGTTCTTCAGGTTGGACAAACGGGCAAATCCCATCCCACAGTCGGAGCAGGTGAACGGCCTCTCACCCGTGTGAACCCGCCGGTGTTCCTGTAGGTTGGACGACCGAGTGAACCTCTTCCCACAGTCGGAGCAGGTGAACGGCCTCTCCCCGGTGTGAAGCCGCTGGTGGATCACCAGGGTGGACGACCCAGCGAAAGCCTTCCCGCACGTAGAGCAGGAGAACGGCTTCTCCCCAGTGTGGCAGCGCCGGTGAGCCTCCAGGTCCGATGGGTAACCAAACGCTTTCCCGCAGTCGTCGCACTTCCATGGCTTCCCCAAGGTGTGACTGTGCTCATGTTTCCACAGTCCAGACAGTCGGCTGTAGGCCTGCCCGCATACAGAGCACAGGTACCGTTTCTCCTCACTGTGAACAGTGTTGTTCAATGCCATTTTTGAGTCTGATAATGTCCAGGAGCCAATTAACCAGGTGACTTAGTCAAATCCTGACGTTCGAGTTTCCTGACTCCAGATCTCCTCTTCTAATAGGCTGTGAAACTGATTTGGAACAGAAAAATAAAGGGGGTGAAACAGAAGCCACAGGAACGCAAGCAAAGGTTCCGAAATTGAGCTGAATGAATGAGAAGCACTAAGAAAATGTCGTCAGAATGAAAAAAGAGAAGAGCAGGTTGTACAGGATGTTGGTGAGGCCTCTTCTGGAATAGTGTGGCGAGTTCTGGTTGCCCTGTCATAGGAAGGACATTATTAAATTGGAGAGGGTTCAGAAAAGGTTTGCCTGGATGTTGTTGGGAATGGAAGGTTTGAGTTATAAAGATAGGCTGGGACTTTTTTCATTGAAGTGTGGGTGACCTTATAGAGGTTTATAAAATTCTGAGGGGCATAGATATGGTAAATAACAAAGGTCTTTTCCCTAGGATGGGGAGGGAGTCCAAAACTAGGGGGCATATTTTTCAGGTGACAGGAGAAATATTTAAGGAAGGACCGGAAGGGAAATTTTTTCACACAGGGGGCAGTTTGTGTGTGGAATGAACTGCCAGAGGAAGTGCTGGATGCGGGTATAGTTACAAGACATTTGGATAAGTACATGAAAAGGAAAGGTTTAGAGGGATATGGACCTAAGTTGGACTAGTTTAGTTTGGGAAACTTGGTTGGCATGGATGAGTTGGACCAAAGAGTCTGTTTCCGTGGTGTATGACTCTGGGTGTGTGTGAATAACATCACCACTGAGTTCCCTTCCACATCACACGCTGTCCAACCTGTCTGATGATCAGTTCTTGAACAGACATGTCCTCTGTTTAAATACTGGAAGGACTGAAACCACAGTTTGTCATCTCTACTAAAAACCCAACTCCGAAAGCACTAACTCTGTCTGACTCCCCGGTAACTCTCGAGGGATGGGCCAGACTGTTCACGATCTTCGTGTCAAACTTCAACCCAAGTGAAGGTACCGCTACACGTCATTGAGACTCCTACTTCCATTCTTGGCCTCAGTGGGTCCAACTGACACTGTAGAGGCACCTGTCTCAAATCTCCGCGCTAGTCCTCAACACACACACACACTCCTGACCAACTCACTACACACTGAGACTCTAAAGCCTTTTCCCTTCGGACGCACTTGCGTCCCAAACCCACAGCCCCAATACGAAAGCAGGCACTGACCACCACCATCTTTCTGGATTATCATATTCTTTTTGCTCCTGCACCACCCGCTCCCCCATATTATGCCTGCCTTGCACTTGCTCCCCCACCTTCTCTTCTCCCTTCCCCATCCCTGTTTCCATTCCTCCCCTCCCTCCCTCCCACACCCGTATTTCCATTCCCCAACAAGTACGGACCCAACCACTACTAAGAAAATCCCTCTGTACCCATGATCAACCTCATGAACCTTCTCTGAATGTACCACTGCCAGTACTTTGTCAGAAAATGGAGTGGATTTGATGGCCCAGCTAGCTGACTGCTTCTTCTAAATCTTACAGCCTTACGTATTTTCTTAGAATACTGTCAACAGTCCCATTTGAAATAACTCCACAGAGGCCGGTATCCTGTCACCAAATCACCCTTATTTTATAATGTGGAGAGTTTTTGACACTAATCCAGCACCCTCAGAGCTAGCTCTCGGACTGAACAGATCTGTGACACTCCTGTTTATATCTGTCAGCCAGTACTCCCTGACTGGACCAGATTAACAGTCCCAGGCAGGGAACTCATATTTTATGAGGTCTACCTGGCTGACCTCTTTATAATCACTACATGCTTATCTAACTCTGGTCTAACTAGTGCCTGGTATAATGTTAGCAATATTCATAAACCTTCTAGAATAAAGGCCAGTCCATTTGTCTTCCCTTTCCTGCCGAACTTGGAAGCTAATTTTTTTCTGATGTAACACTGTAAAACACAGAAGTGGGCCATTCAGTCTGCTCCACCATTCAGTGAGAATGTGGCTTATCTGATAATCCTCACCCCCACTTTCCCCATAACGTTCTGTCTGTCCACCTCGGCCTTTAATATTCTTTATGATCCCAGCATCTACCCTGTCAAGGCCCTACAAATCTTGTATGTTTCAGTAAGGTCACCTCTCATTTCTCTATCTTTCACACAAGTACAGGCCCAAAACCTACTCAACCTCTTAAGACTGTTCCTCAGCCTAGCGGACCTTCTCTGGACTACCTCCAATGCCGGTATGTCTTTCCTTCGACAAGGAAACCGTTCGTAGTATTTCACCTCTGCCTTGTGCAATTTTAGCAAACACGACTTTGATATTCCATCCCTTTGAAATTAGAAATTCTATTTGCCTTCCCTATTACCCTCTCAACTAGGATGCTAGCTTTTTGTGGTCATGGATGAGGACTCCCAATCCCTAAGTTCTGTAGCTTCCTGCAGTCTTCTTCCATTTAATAATAGTCAGCTCCTCTACTCTTCCCTACATTTCCCCACATTATCTACAAAGCGTTTGCCCACTCACTTAACCTGTCTGCAGATTCTTTGGGTCATTCTCACCTTTGCCTTCCCCACTATTTTTGTATCATCTGCAAACTTGGTCAATAGTACACATTCCCTTTCCTCATCCAAAGCATTAACATATAAATACTGTGAATAACTGTGACCCCCAGAGGCACACCACCAGTTACAGTTTGCCCAGGTGAATACGACCCTCATTCTAACTCTGCCTTCAACTCGTTCACCAATCCTCTACCTATGCTAATATTAAATCTCTAACACCATGGGCTTTTACTACGTAGCCTCATACATGCTACTTTATCAAACACCGTCCGAAAGTCCAAAAACGTTATACCCACTGCTTCCACTTTGTCTATCCTGCTTGTTACTTCCTCAAAGAATTCTAGTAAGTTTGACAGGTGTGATTTCCCTTTCCCGAAGCCGTGCTGACTCTGCTCGATTGTATTATGCATTTCTAAATGCTCTGCTCTTGTATCCTTGTTAACAGCATCCATAATTTTCACAAACAGAGATGTTAATCTAACTGGCCAAAAGTTAGCATCATTGTCTCCCTCCCCTTTTGTAATACCCCAAATGTTGCATTTTGATAGGGCAAGTCAGGGCAGGACATATACAGCTTATACTAGGGACCTGGAGAATGTTGCTGAACAAAGAGACCTTGGAGTGTAGGTTCCTTGAAAGTGGAGTTGCAGGTAGACAGGGCGGTGAAGTAGGCGTTTGGCACGCTTGCCTTTATTGGTCAGTGCATTGAGTAATGGAGTTAGGATGTCATGTTGTGGCAGTACAGGACATTAGTGGATCCACGTTTGGAATACTGCATGCAATTCTGGTCTCCCTGCTATAGAAGGATGTTGTTACACTTGAGAGAATGCAGAAAAGATTTACAAGAATGTTGCTGGGGTTGGAGGATTTGCAATATAAGGAAAGGCTGGTTAGGCTGGGGCTATTTTCCCTTGAGCATAAGAGGCTGAGGGGTGACCTTATAAAGGTTTACAAAATCATGAGGGGCATGGATAGGGTGAATAGCCAAGGTCTTTTTCCCAGGGTTGGGGAAGTCCAAGACTAGAAGGCACGGATTTAAGGCGAGAGGGGTAAGATTTAAAAGGGACCTAAGGGGTAACTTCTTCATGCAGAGGGTGGTGCATGTATGGAATGAGCTGCCAGAGGAAGTGGAGGAGACTGGTACAATTACAACATTTAAAAGGCATCTGGACGGGTACGTGAATAGGAAGGGTTTGAAGGGATATGGGCAAATGGAACTAGATTAATTAAGGACATCATGGTTGATGTAAACAAGTTGGACCCAAGTGTCTGTTTCCGTGCTGTACAGCTCTAAGAATCTTGGACCATTCAAGAATTTAAGGATTCTTGGAAGATTACTACCAGTGAATCCACTATCTCTGTGGCTATTTCCTCTCATATCCTAGGATGCAAGCCATCACATCCAAGGGAGTCATCAATAATTTCTCCATGATAATTATTGTATTTATTTCTTTCTCTCCCCCCACAACCTTGTGTTCCTCAATTACTCAGTAATTTTGCAACGCTATTTGTGTTTTCTCCTTTGAAGACAGATACAATGTATTTAATTCCTGTGCCATTTTCTGGTTCCCCATTATTATCTCCCCAGCCTCATTCTCTAAGGGACCTATGTTCAATTTGGCCTTCATAGAATCTCTTGCTATCTGTTTTGATTGACTGACTGTGAAGTTCACCAAAGACCATGACCTTTACCAAATACCCGTCAATCACAACACATCCTACGTCCTCAAAGAACTCCAACAGATTATTTCAACATGATTTCTCTTTTACTGAATCATGTTGACTCTGTCCTATTTGAACTTACACAAATGGTCTTCTCTAAATTGTTTGACTTGTTTCCCTTTTGATTATCGTTCATATAAAAGATTTGGATGAGAATGTAGGAGGCACATTTAGTAAGTTCGTGGATGATACCAAGATTGGTGGTTTGATGGACAGTGAAAAAGGTTACCGAAGATTACAAAGGGATCTTGATTGATTGGGTTAAATGGGCTGAGGAGTGGCAGATGGAGTTTAATTTGGATAAACGCGAGGTATAGCAATTTGGTAAAACAAACAAAAGCAAGAGTTACACCATTAAAAGTAGGGCCTTGGATAGTGTTGTAGAACAGAGAGACCTAGGGGTACAGGTACATAATTCTTTGAAATTCACATCAGATGTAGATGGGATGGTTAAGAAGACATTTACCATGCTTGTCTTCATTTTTCAGAGTAAAGGAGTTGGGATGTCTTGTTCAGTATGCACAGGACGCTGGTGAGGCCTCTTCTGGAGTACTCTGTCCAGCTCTGGTTGCCCTGTCATAGGATGGACATTATTAAATCAGAAAAGATTTCTGATTCAGGATTCAAAGAGGATTCAGAAAGGATTTGCCAGGATGTTGCCGGGAATGGAAGGTTTGAGTTATAAAGAAAGGCGGGGACTTTTTTCATTGAAGCTTAGGCGATTAAGGGATGACGTTATAGAGGCTTATAAAATCATGAGGGGCATAGATAAGGTGAATAGCAAGCGTCTTTTCCGGGGGGTGTGGAATTTCAAGACCGGGGACATTTTTTTAAGGTGAGCGGAGAAAAATGTAAAAAAGACATGAGAACTATGTTTTTTACATAGAGCGGTTCATGTGTGAAATGAACTGCCAGGAGAAGTGGCGGATGCAGGTACAGTTACAAAGTTGAAAAAACATTTGGATAAGATCATGAATAGGAAAGGTTTCAAGGGATATGGGCCAAGCATAGGCAGGTGGGACTGTTTCGTTTTTGGAACTTGGTCAGCATGGATTGGTTGGGCTGAAGGGTCTATTTTCATGCTGTATGACTCTATTTTTCCTATGGCAGATGTTAAGCTAACCAGCCTCTGGTTTCCAGCATACTCTGTCCCTTTTCTGAACATAAGGAGTTACTGATCTTACCTTTCATTATAATGGGACCTTCCCTGAATCGAGGGCCTTTTGGATCATTAAGCCTCCAGTTATTTCTAATCAAAGTGCTCCCCACAAATCATATAGAGTCATACAGATATCTGAAAACAATTTCAGTTGTCAGATATGCGTGCCCAGATCAACCTGTCTATCAACTCCAAGTAAGGAGGTATTTCTTCTCTCCAAGGGAATGTGAAACTGTGCAGTTCTTCACTGCAGAGGGCTGTTGAGGCTGGGTCATTCAGTATATTCAAGGCGGAGATTATCAGAATTTTAATCTGGACGGGAGTCGAAGGATATGGGGACAAGGCAGGAAAGTGGGAGTTGCAGGTAATCAGATCAGCTATGATCTCATTGAATGGTGGAGCAGACTTGATGGGCTGAATGGCCTACTTCTGCTCCCACATTTTACTCTCTCCCTTGACTTCTCCACTATTGTATAGCTGGAAAAAAATACATTTTGTTGAAGCTGTGTGTGTTACACTCATCAGAGCAATTCACAACATCAACAGAAAAGGAAAGCAACATTTACATAATGTATCCAAGGTGAATACTGATTTATTGTCAATACGACAACTATCAGTAGACATGGATGCCAGATATGAAAGCCTTGGGTCTTGAAGACCAGAGGATCTCTTTGTTGATCAATAAACTTTTTTTTAAAAATGAATACATTCAGGCTAGGCAATAAAAAGGCATCTGCAAGGGAATGGTTTCTGATTAAAAGATCATCTTGTTGCGACCAACTGGAGGACATAGTCATACAGCACGGAACCAGACCCTTCAGTCCGACTAGTCCAAGCTGGCCATGTTCCCAAACTAAACTAGTCTCACCTGCCTGTGCTTGGCCCACATCCCTCCAAATATTTCTTATTCATGTACTTGTCCAAATGTCTTTTAAACATTGTAACTGTACACACATCCACCACTTCCTCAGGTAATTCATTCTACACACGAACCACTCTCTGAATAAAAAAAATTGACCCTCATGTCTTTTTTAAATCTTTCCCTTCTCACCTTAAAAATATTCTCCCTTGTCTTGAAATGCCCTGCCCTACGGAAAAGATACCTGCCATTCACCTTATCTATACCCCTCATGATTTTATAAACCTCTGTAAGATCAACCCTCAACCTCCTAAGCTCTAGTGAAAAAAGTCCCAGCCTGTCCAGCCTGTCCTCCTAGCTCAAACCCTCCACTCCCAGCAACATCCTGGTCAATCTCTTCTGAACCCTCTCCAGCTTGATGTCCTTCCTTTAACAGGACGGCCAGAACTGGACACGGTACTCGGAATAGGCCTCACCAACATCCGGTACAACCTCGACATAATGTTCCAAATCCTATACTGAAAGGTCTGTGCAACGAAGGCAAGTATGCCTAACACGTTCTGAACCACCCTACCTATATGTGACGCAGACTTCAAGAATTATGTATCTGAAACCCTCAGTCTCTCTGTTCTACAACACTACATGCGGAATAAAGAGGGGAAGCCAGTCATCCCTCCTAGCCCTGGAGTATAACCATTCTGCATTTCCATAGTGAAAAGGGGACTGGTCAGAGAAAGTCTTCAAATACTACCCTTCCTCCAAAACTCAAATGTATACAGAGTAACATCTTAAACATCAGCAACAGCAGCAGGAGCACAACATTAATATTCACTGTTGTCAAGACTGATAGGAGAAAGACTGATAAGACAAACTCTACTATCGGAAAGATGTTATTTAACTTGAAAGGGTTCAGAAAAGATTTACAAAGATGTTACCGAGGTTGGAGGGTTTGAGCTACAGGGAGAGGTTGAATAGGCTGGGGCTATTTTCCCTGGAGCGTCAGAGGCTGAGGGGTGACCTTATAGAGGTTTATGAAATCACGTGAGGCATAGATAGGTTGAATAGCTAAGGTCCTTTTCCCCAGGATGGGTGGGGGTGGGGGTGGGGGTGGGGGGTGGAGGGTGGAGGATGGGTGTCCAAAACTAGAGGGCATAAGTTTCAGGTGAGAGGAGAAAGATTTAAAAGGAATCTAAGGGGCAACTTCTACATGCAGAGGATGGTGCGTGTATGGAATGAGCTGACAGAGAAAGTGGTGGAAGCTTGTACAATTACAACATTTAAAAGGCATCTGAATGGGTACATGAATAGGAGCGGTTTAGAGGGATAGAGGCCAAATGCTGGTAAATGGGACTAAATTAGTTTAGGATATCTGGTCGGCATGGACAATTTGGGCAGAAAGGTCTGTTTCCGTGCGGTACAGCTCTGTGATGCTATAACTCACTACCTCCTGGTAAAAATTTGTCAATTCATTTCACAAAATGCCCAATTGCTTCTCTCTTTCATGATACTGTCCAGAATAAAACAGGCTTTCACCAGGCTTCTTTAGCTCAAAGATAACCTGTTTCTTGGAATACCAATCTTGTTCTTCAAGCAGATAGAAAGCATTCGGTTAACATCCAAGATCCTGCCTGAATTCCAAATACTGACACCTACAACATAAAAAGGGAAACACAGTCTCTGCAGAGGTAATGCGTTTTAAAAAAAAAGAAAATAAATAAAATCAGCACAGAATGAGGGTATGAAATCATGAATACTCAATATCATGACTTCTCTCGATCCACTGCTTTTCACGTTGATGAAATCAAATTGCTGGAAACTGCAGACTGACCATAAAAAATGGGAATAGGAGTAGGCCATTTGGCCCCTTGAGCCTACTCCACCATTCAATAGGATTGTGGCTGATCCAACACTCTTCACATCCACCTTCCCACCCTTTCCCTGTAACCCTTTATTCCCCTGACTAATTGAGAATCTGTCTCAGCCTGAAATATATCAAAGGACTCTGCCCTTCCACAGCTTTCTGTGAATTGGAGTCCCAAAGACTCACAACCCTCAGAGAAGATTTACCAGGGTGTTGTGGGAATAGAGGGTTTGGGTTATGAGTAGAGGCTGGGTAAGCTGGGATCTTTTTCACTGCAGTGAAGGAGGTTGAGGGGTGACCTTATAGATGTTTATGAAATCATTAGGGGTATAGATAAGGTGTCAGGAGTCTTCTCCCTAGGGTGGCGGATTTCAAGACAACGGGGCATATCTTTAAGTTGAGAAGAGAAAGATTTAAAAAAGACAAGAGGGTCAATTTTTTTTATTCAGAGAGTGGTTCGTATGTGGAATGAACTACCTGAGGAAGTGGTGGATGTGGGTACAGTCACAACATTTAAAAGACATTTGGGATAAGTACATGAGTAAGAAATGTTTGGAAGGATATGGGTCAAGCGCAGGCAGATGGGACTAGTTTAGTTCGGAATTATAGTTGGCATGGACTGGTTGGATGGAAGGGTTTGTTTCCGTGTTGTATGACTCTATGCCTGACAGAAGAAATTCCTACTTATTTCAGTCTTAAATTGAGGCCTCTATATTCTGAGACTATGCCCTGTGGTCCTCGATTAGGGCAAACAGCACTTACCCTTAAGAATCCTAGATGTTTTAATAAGATGACTTCTCATTCATCTAAACTCCAGTGAGTACAGTCCCAACCCGTTTAGCCTTTGCTCAAAAGACATTCCCTCCATTTCGGTGATCATCCGAGTGAACCTTCTCTGAACTGCCCGCAATGAAACGTTATCTCTCCTGAAATAAACAGAACAAGATTGCTCACAGTACTCCTGTGGTCTCACCAGCATTTTGTACAATTACAGCAAGACTTCCTTACTCTTATGCTTAAATCTCCTTGAAATAATGTTCTATGAGCATGCTTGATTACCCATTACGCCTGTGTGCTAGGTTTGTGTTTCACAACTGAAGGAAGAACTTCATTTGACCTCAATCAACCTGGATGCATCTCAAGAAAGCTGTTATAGTCCAATGTTTCCGGTTTTACGAGGATGAAATACTAACATTTGAAACTTCATTAAGTTCCCAGGAACTTGCTTGGAGTCAAGGAAAAGACGTGCAACTTCTGGAGGTATCTTGCTTACTAAAATTTAGGCATGTAAAAACTGAGTCCAAAGAGGGTTGATAAGCAACTATGAGTTTAGATATCCCTGTTCCTTTTAAAACCAGGCCATAAATCTCTCTCTCATCTCAACAGCTGACTTGTCTTGTGATCAAAGCCACGAGCTTACAGCACATGCGAAACTCCTTTCTATCTAGAGAATGTTCTACTGTTGTAGGAGCAAATTACTGCAGATGCTGGAATCTGTAATGAAAACAACAAGTGCTGGAGATCACAGCGGGTCATACAGCCTACATGGAGAGAGAGCAAACTAACGTTTTGAGTCTAGATGACCCTTCATCAGAGCTGACGTGAAGTGTGGAGGGTACAGCATTTATGCTATAGTTGGTGGTGGCATGGTGGGGAGGGTGGGTTTGGAGTGTGGAGTGCTGAGGGAGAAAGGATGTTGATAGTTCAGATTGAGTGATCGGAATGTAAGAATGTCAGAACAATGGTGTGTCTAACTTTACCAGATTGGAAAGAACAGACACTCCCACTGGGGAGGGGAGAGAGGACATAGTGACAGAGAATGTAACAAGTAAAGCTAAAAGGATAGGAAGGAATGGGAGTTGGTTCACAATTTGAAGGCGTTGAACTCGATATTAAGTCCAGAAGGCTGTAAAGTGCCTAGTCTGAAGATGAGGTGTTGTTCCTGCAGTTTTTGCTGTGATTCACTGGAGTACTGCAGCATGCCAAGGACAGATAAGTAGGTGTGTGTCCTGCACACAGCATTTGTTGTTTACAGATTCTACTGTTCCCTGCCTTTCAATTTCTTTTGACACAGTGAGGGTCTGTACGGCTACTTTTCTTTCATTTGTCTCCTTTTATTGGTGGAATGGAGTTGAGGCTATGCTTACTTAATTGTGAAACAGTTTTAAAAAGAGGATAAAACAGACTCAGACGGCATGTTTTTGGTGACTGGCCTGGAATATTATACAATTTAATGACCAATCTGAAGAAAAAGTGGCCGGTATCCCATCACCAAGTTGCCCTTTATTTACACGAACAGACCTTCACTATTGTACTGCTTCATACAGAGTCAGGCACCACAGCATCGCTATCTCTGACACTCACCCTTTTTATATGTTAGCCAGGAATCCCTGACTGGACCAGATTAACAGCCCCAATCAGGAAACTCCTATTCCTGTTTCTTTTTTCCCCTAGTAATACATCTCTGGAGCAGGAGGGACTTGAACATGGGGCTCCTGGTCCACAGGCAGGAACACGACCACCGCACCACAGGAGGGCCCCCTCCACAGGTGCATGTAATTTTTTTTTATTTAACCTATCTTTATAATCAACCTGTTCAGACAGGTTGACACACCTCTGGAGCAGGTGGGACTTGAAACTTTTCCAGGGGTATGGACACTACCATAAAAAGGCCCTGAAACTCAAATTCTACGAGGTCCAGTTGCCTGACCTTGTTACAATCATGACAGAGGTGATTTGGCAGTGAGTGTAGCCATGCCCAGGGCTGCCAGCTGGTTGGATGTTGAATTGGCCAATCAAAAATCAGTGTTTACTGAGACCGACAACTGCTCATTCAGAAACACGCAGCTCCGAACACTGATGCCATCACAGACTTTACGTGTGATGTCAAGCACAAATGCATTTCTGTTCATGTGGTTTAGAATTGAGCTTCAGTGGTGGGAGAGGGAGAAGGTATGGAAACTCTCGGAGTGAGAGGGGAAGAGGGCCCAGAAACGAGGGGGGACAACCTTCAATAAGGAGAGGCCAGAACACAGAAGGCCCTCTCCACCTCAGTCTCCCTTCCACATGCCTGTTCCCCTCTGATTCAGTCCCAGTCCCAATCTCTCCCTCCTTCCCCACAACATCCCTCCACCGCCGCATCCCGATCTCTCTCTCTCCCTACTACTCTTCCATTCAGATCTCTCTCTCTCTGTCTCCACACCCTCTCACCCAGATCTCTCTCTCACTCCCTCCCCCCGCACAACCCCTGGTCCTGTCCTCTCACCCTCCCTTCGCCACATGCCCCACTGAAATCTGTGCATGTGCAAATTAAAGTGGTATGTACCATGCATTCTTTGATGTCAGCAAACAAAATCTTAAAGAGAGACAATGGTCCTGACTTGTTTGTGGAAAGGGCAGAGTGCTTTTGGAAGCTACAGAAGTGGCTGCTGTGTTTTACCCTCTCTAGTTTTATATGCAGTTAAAGAATCATTGAATGTTCTGAGAAAAGAATTCCAGTCTGTCAGAAATAAGTCAATACTTCTGGAAGTCCACTGAACTGTCTGCATTCACCGGTGACTTTGGAATTAGATAGACAATGGTGAACAACCCATTGCCCAAGGATCGCCTGAAGGGTTGGCATCAATTGAACTGGCAAATGACAATTTTTAAAACTTTTCTTCCTAATTTATCCCTTAACTGCATCTGTTAGTATGCCTGTCTGAAAGAAAATGGGAATATGATCAAAGAATTCGAGGTTTAAATCATAAGATGTTAATTAGATTACCTTGTTGTTTAGCTTTGTCCTCAAAGTCACATCATTAATAATAAACTGTTCATTTTTGTTTAAGTTATAAACTTGGTGTTCAAGATCTGTTATTAGTAAAGTCTGGTTAGTAACAATCATGCAAATGTGAAGGTCATTGAATATTATAATTTCACTGTTTTACAAATCCAGTGATAGCAAGGCTAATTTGGTTTGGCTTGCTATCAGTGTGTCATAACGTAATCTTGAAATATTAGCATGCATCCACCTTTATGAAGTGGACATCAAATGTGTTTCATTAAGATGTAGATATAAGATCATGTGCAACCCCAAAACACTGATATAGACTTATAGACATTAATCTTCACTTGTTACACAATGTCTACATAGCTTCTTGTCACTTCTTAAACTCCAAATAAACTTCTTGATATTGTTGGGAGAGTTGCCACTGTACTATTAATAATATACCATTGTTGTAAGGCTGAATTAACAAACTCTACCAAAACAGCCTCAACATTTTAATTCTTAAATATTACTACAAAGGCCAAAGGATTATGGCCAGTGCATATCAATGCTTTTTCTGTTTGTGATGGATACATGCGGTGAAATGATTAAGAACCAAATCACGATCAGAGTTTCTTTTTCCATTGTAGAAAATTCCTTTCAACACCGATTTGGTTTCTTGGTAACATACTCAAACTGGCTTCTCTCTGCTCACTTCAACTTTTTGCAACAATACCACAACACCCCACCCCACAGCAAGTTGTAATTTAAAATAAAAGGTATTTAGTGAAGTCAGAGGTTGCCAACACCAGGTTATCATAAGAATTGCTTTCACCTTCTCAAACGCTGTTTGGCACTCTTGACCACATTGTAAAAGGGAATATAGGCAATGGTAATCATCCTGTTAGAGGGATAGCTATAAAGTTTGGTAAAACTACACTTGTCAAAATATCTCATGATTTTCAGAACAGGGAATTCTGTCAATGCATTTATTTTACAGTCCTTGCTAATATTTGCCCTCACCCTATGATACACTTTTGCAAATTCACTCAAAACAAGATTTATCACCAGGTCAGCTAACATAACACAATGGAAGCCTTTTGTTAAACCCTCACATGCTCCTCCCAGGCATTGCTGTCCATTAATGTATAATCCAAGTAAACTACACAATTAGGAACACTAATTACGACTTGGTTCATTAGGTTTTGGAAAGTAGGTGGAGAATATTAAAACCCAACTGACAACACAACATTGATATAATTCCGTTTGGTGTAACCAAAGGTGATATTTCCCTAACTGTCGATGCCGACAGTCCTTGGCAAATTCCTTTAGTGCATCAAGCTTGATCAGGAATGAAGCACTGCCAACCTGATCAATGCAGTCTGATAACTCAGAGTTGGATATACGTCAGTTTTCATCACTGCATTTTGTTTCTTGTAATCAATGCTGAATCCAGATGTTGTTAATCTTTCAAAACTACTACCAGAGGAGATATCTGATTGTCAGTAGACTAAACTGGGTTCAATCAAGTAATTTTCTAATGTGCCAATCTCACTAGAGCTTGTGTTTCAGGCTGAAACGAAAAGGATGTTGCCTTATCGGTGCAGACTCCTCAATTTCAACATCATTCCTGGCTGAAGTTGTACAAAATTTCTCAAATTCCAGAACAAACCTGACTAGATTCCCTCCTCCATGTATAAAAATATGGTGTTCTTCCGTACCAATATTTCAGTGCTGCCAAATTGAATAGGAGGAGTTCAACCAGCGAATGGTCTATATCACATTCTACTGCAGCAGTTCAAGAAGGCAATCTCTGTGAGACAACTAGGGATGGGTAGTAAAAACAGGCCTGCTCAGCAACACCTACAATCACAAGCAAGATTTTTAAAAAATAGGAGATACAAACACAAATATAAAACAGTTAACACCCCTCCACACCGCAAGATAAAACGGTGAACACAGTCCTACAGGAGACAAATATAAAACCAAGAGTCTCAGATTTCAATCTAGGGCAGTTCAAGATTTTGTTCCAGGGATCCTAGGTCTCCCAAGAAGCCAAGACTCTATGATAAACAACAGAAACCAAAACCCTGGGGGTCACTTGTGAACTTGCTGGTGTCTCAGCAAGTGAGCTGACCGAGTAAACCGCTTCCCACACTCGGAGCAGGTGAAAGGCCTTTTCCCCCGTGTGAGTGCGTTGGTGTCTCTGTAAGTGCGACGACCAAGTGAATCCCCTCCCACACTGCGAGCAGGTGAACGGCCTCTCCCCGGTGTGCGTGCGCTGATGTTGCAGCACCGTGTACAACCGTGAGAATCGCTTGCCACACTCCAGGGAGGTGAACGGCCTCTCCCCGGTGTGAATCTGCTCATGCTTCAGCAGGTAGGACGAGTCGGAGAATCCCTTGCCGCACTTGGAGCACACAAACGGTCTCTCCCCGGTGTGGGCGTGTCGGTGCCTCAGCAGATCACCGCCTCTTCAGAAGCTCTTCCCGCAGTCGGGACACCTGAACGTTTTGCCATTGGAGTGCATGTGCCGGTGCCTCCAGAGGTTAGACGAGTGAGCGAATGCTTTGTCGCACGTGGGGCAGACGAACAGCCTCTCCCCGGTGTGAGTGCGCCAATGAACCTCCAGCTGGGAAGGGACTCTGAAACCTTCCCCGCAGTCCTCACATTTCCACAGTTTCTCCATGGTGTGCCTCTCTCCAGTCTGCACTTTCGCTTGATTAGGTGGCGAACGGGCCTGCATTTATCACGTCCCCGGTGAAAGGGGGCAGAGTGAGCAGACTTTGTGAACTTTTGTAGTCCATGGGGGCGAACATTTGCCCCCCAGAGATTGGGCAAAGCTTTGCTAAAACAGAGGTCATATGTCGAGCCCCTCCTCGCTGTGAGAGGTGCAATGTTTTCTCACCTTGTGTGACCTGGTAAAGCCCTTGGCACAGCCAGTGACCCGGAACACTCACTTTGGGTGTGTGCGCGTCTTGGTGCTTTTCCAGACAATACTGGTGGTTGAAATACTTTCCCACGGATAGAACATACAGTCAGTTCTCGTTCCACACTCAAAAAAGATCAATGACGCACAGCTTCTAACAAATCATGTGGTTGCATCACAACATGCTTTGGTTTCCTGGCCTGTCCGTCCTCTCCTCTTAACCTGCTGTAAAAGGACATTACAGGAATCAATGTCAGTACGCGGCAGAAATTCAGAAGAGAGAATTCCATGTTCTACGCCAAGTATTATCACCCAAGCACTGTGATTGTTCCCAGCCTTCATTCATTCTGATTGATTCTCTTCATATTGCTGCACAGTTGCCTTCAAACAGCCGGGCTGCACTGAGAAAGGAGACAGAGTTTACAGATCCTGAGCCCTATCTGAAACAATGAGCGTTCTCCAGTTTCTCTCTATCCACCACTTCTGGCTTCACCCTGAGCCACACCAACATGGGCGACTGTCTGTGTGGAGTTTGCACGTTCCACCCCGCCCCCCCCCGTGTCTGTGTGGGTTTCCTCCGGTTTCCTCCCACAATCCAAAGATATGCAGGTTCGGGTGGATTGGCCGTGCTAAATTGCCCCATAATGTCCAGGGATGTGCAGGCTTGGTGGTCTAGCCATGGGAAATGCAGGGTTACAGGGAAAGGGTCTGCATGGAATGGTCTTCGGAGGGCCAGTGTGGACTCAATGGGCCAAATGGCCTGCTTCCACACTGTATGAACATCAAACGCAGGAGACTTCAAGCATGCAGGACAAAGCAGGCCACTTGATTGGCACCAAATCTGCAAACCATCCACTCTCGCCACCACTGACGCTTAATTGCAGTAGTGTGTACTGTCTGCAAGACGCACTGCGGAAACTCCCCGAGGCTCCTTCGATAGCATCTTCCAAAACCCACAACCGCTTGCACCTGGAAGGGCAAGTGCAACAGATACACAGGAATACCACCCCCTTTCAAGATCCCCTCCGAGCCATCCACCAGCCTGACTTGGAAATATAATCAACGTCCCCTCACCGCCTCTGGGTCAAAATCCTTGAGCTCCCTCCTGAACGAAACAGTGGGCCCACGTAACAGCAAACAAACTGCAGGTTCAAGAAAGCTGCCCACCGCCAGATTCATGATGTGGATGTTGCTGGCTGCACCAGAACGTAGCACCCTTTTGTAGGTGGCCATGAGAGGATGGCAGTGGGCTGCTTTCTTGAACGTGCACACGTACATACGGAGGATCACCCGACCGACAGTAGCAGATACTGCAGTTTCTGAGGTGCAGGGAATTGTGGTTCATCTAACCGCCATTCCTAACCATGTCCCAGTGAAACATTCTGCTGACAAAGAGAGTGCAAAATACGAAACGTTTTACATCTACCAGTTGCAGCCTGTCGCAATGGAATGGTTGGCTGATCTTGGCAATTAGTCTGCGAAATAAGTATTCAAAATGCCAGTCCACAAGTTCAGAAGAGATTTACCAAGATGTTGCTGGGAAGGGAGAGTTTGAACTGTGGGAAGAGACTGGGACTTTTTTCAATGGAGCTTAGGAGGTTGAGGGGTGGCCTTATAAAATCAGGAGGGGGTACAGATAGGTTAAAAACAGGTGTCTTTTCCCTAGGGTGGGGGATTTCAAGACTAGAGGGCATATTTTTAAGGTGAGGGGAGAACAATTTAAAAAAGGCATGAGGGGCAAATTATTTTCCACTGCGGGTGGTTTGTGTGTGGAATGAACTTCCAGAGGAAGTGGCGGATGCGGGTACAGTTACAATGTTTAAAAGAGATTTAAATAAGTACATGAATAAGAAATATTTAGAGGGATATTGGCCAAGTGCAAGCGGGTTGGACTAGCTTGGTTTGGGATTAGGGTTGGCATGGACTGGTTGGACCGAAGAGTCTGTTTCTGTGCTGTGTGACTTTACAACAAGAGAGGAAACATCCCAGCATCCAACCTGTCAGGCCTGCCCAGGAATCTTATAGGTTTCAACAAAACTGTCGCTCGTTCTTTCGAACTCCAATAACTATGCAACCAAACTGCACAGCATTTCCTCTTAAGACAACTTCTTCATCCCAGAAATCAGCGTGGTGAGCCTTCCCTGAATCACTTTGCCGTTACCATTCCAAGGGTATCATTCCCTCTGCAACACCCTGGTGCACTTCTCAACAAGTCTCATCACGTTCTCCCCTTCCAGAGACATCTTCTGATACAATCAAAGGAAGGACAACACCTCCCTTTCACCTCCTCTGTCTTGGCATTCCAAGGCCCCAGACGCAACTTCCAGGCAAAACAGTAATTTACTTCTGCTTCATTCAGTACAGTTTACTCTACACTGGAGGAACAAAATACTGGGGCAACACGGTGCCTCGGTGGTTACCACCGCTGCCACACAGTCACCGGGGGCCTGGGTTCAATTCCACCCTCAGGCAACTGTCTGTGTGCAAATTCCTCTGGGTGCTCCAGTTTCCTCCCGTAATCACAAAGATATTCAGGTTAGGGCAGAATGGCCACGCTAAATTGCCCATGGTGTCCAGGGATGTGCAGGCTGGGTGGATTAGGCATGGGAAATGCCGGGTTACAGGGACAGAGTGAGACACTGTTCAGAGGGTCAGTGTCAACCCTGTAGGCCAAACGTTCTGCTTCCATAATATAGGGATTCTATGAAAACACAGACTCGACAAAAGACTTTGTGGAACACCCCAGCTCTGAAGCAGCATCAATCATCAGAGAAGTCACATGTTTCCAATCAAAACTCTCCCACGTTTAGTTCACCATTTTTGTAAGATGTTAAGTAATGGGAACAGCAGTATGTCATTTGGGCCATCAAGGTAGCTCCGCCATTCAATAAGCTTGTGGCTGAGCTGGTTCTTCCCTGACCAAGCACAGGGGGTGCGGCAGATAATCAGGCATGCTCATGGAATGTTGGCCCTTATTTCAATGGAGTTGCAGCATATTATGGACCAGATCAAACCCCTACCCACTTCAAAAATATCAAGAAGATAGCCTAGACCCTGACTTTTATCTTATTTAACGTGTAAGGCGCTGTATTCCAGATGTAATTCAATTAGTTACACTACACAGCTTTAAGCAAAACACACTGTAGTCTTACCCCACTGTTAAAATACAAACAGAAGAAAGAAGAGTGCGTATAACTTTAACTCTCTTGGAAAAAGTGACAGAATAATAGATTATTTACCGACTCTACAGCAACTGTTCCAATACAGTACCATCCCATAAACACATCCTTGGCAAAGTCAGTAAACCAGATTGCCTCACGTGCAATCTGACAGCAGATGGAGAAACCCAAGCTTTTCAGCTGTAGTAGATGAATAACAGCTTCCACAGCCAACTTCAACATGCCAACAACTGCTGAAAGCTAAATTAAAACCCTGGTTCCAGCGGGAGCCTGATTCCACCCATTCATGCTGCTTCTATTGTTCTAACTTTGGAAATAAAAACCCAAGGCCTCACAAGGTGCTTATTTTATTTCATTGGAAGAGACAGCTCGCACCTATGGCTCAAAACCTCTTTTCAAAAATAAAACAAGACAAAACACACCTCTTCAAGCCATAGTATTGTCACAGGTATCAGAATAGGGAAGTCTTACTACAACCAAACTACCACAGAATAGAACCCCCACAGCGTAGAAACAGGCCATTTGGTCCATTGACTCCACACTGACTTGACAAAGAGCATCCCACCCCATTTCTGTAACTCTGTATTTCCCATGGCTAGCCCACCTAGCCTACACATTCCTAGACACTTTGGGCAATTTAGCATTGCCAATCCACCTAAACCGCACATCTTTGGACTGTGGGAGGGAACTAGAACACTCTGAGGAAACCCAAGCAGACACAAGGAGAATGTGCAAACTCCATACAGTTGCCCGAGGATGGAATTGAACCTGGATTTCGAGCACTATGAGGCAGCAGCACTAACCACTGACCCACTGTGCCGCCCTGCAGCAGTTCAAAGGTTCACTTTGATGATCCCTGGCATGGAGGGATTGTCTTCTGAGCAAAACTTAAACAGGTTGGGTTTCCCACTCATTGGAATTTAGAAGAATGAGAGGTGATCTCATCGAGACGCACAGAATTCCTAAGGGGCTTTACAAGGTAAATCCTGAGAGGATGTTTCCTCTCATTGGAGAATCCAGGACCAGAGCGTATAGTCTCAGAATTAAAGGGTGTTAATTTAAGACCGAGATGAGAAGAAATTTCTTCTCTGAGAAGGTTCATTGTCTTTGGAACTCCTTACCACAGACAGCTGTGAGGCAGAGTCTTTAATTTAAATATTTAAGGCTGAGATAGATATATAGAAACAAAAACAGAAATTACTAAAAAAAAGCTTAGCAGGTCTGGCAGCCTCTGTCAAGAGAAATCAGAGCTAACGTTTCAGGTCCAGGGACCTTTGCTGAGCTTTTCTAGCTATTTCTGCTTTTGTTTCTGATTTCCAGCATCCGCAGTTCTTTAGGTTTTTATAGATATATAGATGCTTGATCAGTCGGGAATCAAGGGTTACAGGGAAAGGGAGCCAGATCAGTCATGATCCCAGTGAACAGTGGAGGAGTTTCGAGAGACCAAACGACCCATTCCTTTTCCCATTTCTTCTGAACTTTTGGTGACAACTCACTCCTGCCAGTCTTCCATGTGCCTACAGCCGCAAGCAGGATTGCATTATATTCAAAAACGGAAACTACTGGAGCAAATAGGCAGATCTGCCAGGACCTGTGGTCAGAGTGAAAATTTCAAGTTCAGTGACCTTTCAACAATTCTCCAGCAATTTCTGGTTTTGTTTCAGATCTTCACTATTCATAGTTCATTTGCTTTATATTCAGTTATAATTCAGCACCTTGCTCACACACTCAAGTCCCTTTCTTCAGTCTCCGGCCAAGTATATAAATGATTTGGATATAGGAAGTATAGTTAGTAAATTTGCAGATGACATCAAAATTGGAGGTGTAGTGGACAGCAAAGAAGGTTACCTCAGGGTACAATGGGAGCTTCATCAGATGGGCTGAGGAGTGGCAGATGGAGTTTAATTTAGATGAATGTGAGGTACTGCATTTTGGAAAGGCAAATCAGGGCAGGACTTATACACTTAATGGTCAAGTCCTGGGGAGTTTTACCCAAAAAAAGAGAGCTAGGAGAGTGAAGGTTCATCGTTCCTTGAAAGTGGAGTTGCAGGTATACAGGGTAGTGAAGAAGGTGTGTGGTATGCTCGTCTTTATTGGTCACTGCATCGAGGAATGGAGTTAGAATGTCATGTTGTGGTTGGATGAGGCATTGGTCCGGCCACTTTTGGACACTGTGTTCAATTCTGGTCTCCCTGCTGTAGGATATATATTATGAAACTTGAAAAGGTGCAGAGAAGATTTACAAGGCTATTTACTGGCTTGGATGGTTTGAGCTATAGGGAGGGGCTGGGGCTGTTATCCCTGGAATGTTGAATGTTGAGGTGTGAATTTATAGAGATTTATAAAATCATGAGGGGCATGGATAGGATGAATAGTCAAGGTCTTTTCCCTAGGGGACCGGAATCCAAAACTATAGGGTACAGGTTAAAGGCGAGAGGGGAAAGATTTAAAAAGGACCTATGGGGTAACTTTTTCACGCAAAGGGTAGTGTGTGTGTGTGTGTGTGTGTATGGAACGAGCTGCCAAAGGAAGTGGTGGAGGCTGGTACAATTATCACATTTAAAAGGCATCCGATGGGTACATGACTAGGAAGGGTTCAGAGGGACATTGGCCAAATGCTAGTGAAGGTCACCCTGAGGTCAAGTCAGGTCAGCTCGTGTTGGCATTCCACCCATTGTTGTGGAAGCTATGACTGACGTGCGCCCGGGCCAATACGAACGAAGGGGCGGGCTTGGAGGACTCATGGCCACAACTAGTCCTCCCACCAGAGGGCGGGGCCAAGTATCAACGGCCGCTGCCCGCCGCCTGGTCCTGACGGCATCCATTTTATCGCGGGCCGCCTACTGAGAGAAACGCGTGACTGGGAGCTTGGCATTCGGGGGTTTTTCACTGGCACCCGCTTTGTTTTTGCCAACGAAAACGTCTTTCCACCGAAACTACGGTGCAGCGCCTCACCGTCGCTGTTTCACTCACCCAGCAGCGAATTTAGGCGCCTCTCCCCTTTTCCCCCACCCCCGGAGCCGTTAGTTCAGTTCCCGCATGCGCAGCTCACACAATGACGGCGGGGGCCGATTGACGCTAGATCCGACCAATAGGAAGTGGAGGGGCGGCTGGAGTTCCCCGGGGAGATGGTGGTCCTCCAACCAATCGGCGTCAGTGAGGGGGCGGGACTGGAGGACTGGCGTTGAAGCTCTCTTTGTCCTCCAACCAATCGGAATGGCTGGTGGACAACACCGTAGTGTGACGTCATTGGTGCGGTCATTCAGCCCATCGTCCCTGCACACGTGCTGTTCAAATGAGCAGCTTTACCCCACCCAATGGGTCTGCTACTTTTCTCCATGCCTTTGCATGTTACACAAAATCCCTAAGGTGTGAAAGCAGGCCATTTGGCCCATGGAGTCCACCCCATCACTGTAACCCTGCATTTCCCAAGGCTATTCCACACTACGGGAAATTTAACTCGCACATCTTCAGACTGTGAGAGAAACCCACACAGACACAGGGGGCAGAATGTGCAAACTCCAAGCAGGCAGTCTCCCGACGCCACCATGCCACTTCATACAAGTTGCGATCCAATACCTTCTTGAGTGCCTCAGTTGGGAAATTGGTCCACCGCACCATCCATGCTGTATATTCCAGCCCTTAACAGATGACACAAAAATTGGCAGTGCAGTGGACAGTGAAGAAGGTTATTTCAGAGAACAACCGGAGCTTTATCAGATGGGCTGATGGGCCAAGGAGAAGCAGATGGAGTTTAACTGACATAATTCAGGTGATGCATTCTGTGAAGACAAGTCAGAACAGGTCTTATACACTTAAAGATAGGTCCTGGGAATGCTGCCGAACAAAGACACCTTGGGGTGCAGGTATATACTTCCTTGAAGGTGAAGTCACAGAGTAGTGAAGAAGGCGTTCGTTACACTTGCCTTTTAATAATCAGGACTCTGAGTGTAGGAATTGGGAGGTCATACTGTGGTTGTACAGGACATCAGTTAGGCCACTTTTGAAATACTGCATTCAGTTCTGGTCTCCCTGCTCTCGGAAAGATGTTGTTAAATTTGAAAGGGTTCAGAAAAGATTTACAAGGATGTTGCTGGGGTTGGAGTGTTTGAGCTATAGGGAGAGGCTGAATCAGCTGGGGCCATTTTCCCTGGAATGCCTGAGGCTGAGGGGTGATTTTATAGAGGTTTATAAAATTATGAGGGGCATGGTTAGGATGAATGGCTAAGGTCTTTCTCCCCAGAGTGGGAGAGTTCAAAATGAGAGGTCATAGGTATAAGGTGAGAGGGGAAAGATTTAAAAGGGACCTGAGGGGGAAATTTTTTTCACACAGAGGATGGTGCGTGTATTGAATGAGCTGACGGGTACAAGAATAGGAAGGGTTTAGAGGGACATGGGTCAAATGCTGGCAAATGGGATGAGATTAATTTAGGATATCTGGTCAGCACAGATGAGTTGGACCGAAGGGTCTGTTTCCGTGCTGTACAACTCTATGACTCTGTAACTGTTGCCTGTGTGAAAAAAATTATTTCTGTCATATGAAGTAAAACGATGTCAATGCTAGAAATCTGAAACAAACACAGAGAATGCTGGAAGAACCCGAAGAATAATCATGTCAGACTCAAAATGTAAACATTCTCCCTTTCTCCCACAGATGCTGCCAGCCCTGCTGAGTTTCTCTGGCATTCTTGGTGCATGTCTTTTCTATTCGACTTACACCTTACTTGTTTCTTTAACAAATCACTTCAAATCCATCTACATTTTTTGTTCCTGTTACGAATGGAAACAGCTACTCCCTATATCTTCAATTCAGCTCATTTGTGGTTTGGAAAACCTCTATCACGTTTCCTCTTAGCTTTCTTCTTGCATGGCAGAACAGTGCCAACTTCTTCAATCTATCATCATAACAGAAGTTTCTCATTGCTTCTCCAAATGCTTTCATATCCTTTCTCAAACAAACTATACATAATAGCGCAGCTGAGCTTGAACAAGTTCAACATCGTCTCCTCGCTCTTATCCTTTATGCCCTTCTTAATAAAGCCAAGATTCTGTCTGCGTGTTCTGTCATCTTCAATGATTTGTGCACAAACATAACCAGATGCCTTTTCTCACGGACCCTCTCAAGAAATGTACCCCCAATTTTACATTGGTAGAAGGAGCATTGAAAGACAAAATTGCCTTGATGGTTGAAGGCAGAGTGTGCTGGTAGAGGGTTGTAATTCAGACTGGAGTGTGCCACAAGGATCGGTGCCAGGTCCACCATTCTTTGTCATTTACATCAACAATCTGAATGAGAATATGGGAGGTATGGTTAGCAAGTTTGTGGATGACACCAAAATTGGTGGTGTAGTGGATAGTGAAGAAGGTTACCTAAGAGTACAACGAGATCTTGATCAGATGGGCTGAGATGTGGCAAATAGAGTTTAGATAAATGCGAGGTGTTGCATTTTGGTAAGTCAAACCAGGGCAGAACTTACACAGTTAATGCTAGGGTCCTGAGGAGTTTTATAGGGGTTCAGATATACAGTTCCTTGAAGATGGCATCACAGGCAGACAGGATGGTGAAGAAGGTTTTGTGGCACGCTTGGCATCTTTTATCAGAACATTGAGTATCAGAGTTGGAACGCATGTTACAGCAGTACAAGACATTGGTGAGGCCACTTTTAGAATATTGCATACAAATATGGTTGCCCTTCTTAAGGAAAAATGTTGTTACCTGATGGTGGGTGTGTTCACAACCAGGGCTCACAGTATGAGGATTCGGGGTAGACAATTTAGGACGGAGGTGAGGAGACATTTCTTCACCCAAAGAGCGGTGAGCCTGTGGAATTCATTACCACAGGAAGTAGTTGATGCCAAAACATTGAATGTATTCCAGAGGCAACTAGATATAGCATTTGGGGTGAATGGGATTAAAGGTTTTGGGGAGAAAGCAGGATTAGGCCATTGAGTTGGACGATCAGCCATGATCCTGAAGAATGGCAGAGCAGGCTCAAGGACTGAATGGCCTCCTCCTGTTCCTATCTTCTATGTTCCTACATAAAAAAGAAAGGGTGCAGAAAAGATTTGCAAGGATTTCGCCGGTACTGGAGGGTTTGAATTATAAGGAGAGGGTGGATGGGCTGCGACTTTTTTTCCCTGGAGTACTGGAGGCTGAGGCATGATCTTACAGAGGTTTATAAAATCTTGAGGCATAGATAAGGGGAATAGTCGAGGTCATGTCCCCTGGGTGGGGGGAGTTCAAAACTAGAGAGGCATAGGTTTAAGATGAGAGGGGAAAGATTTAAAATGGACCTGAGGGGTAAGTTTTTCATACAAAGGGTTGTGTCTATATGGAACAAGCTACCAGAAGAAGTGGAGTAGGCAGGTACAATTACAACATTTAAAAGACATTTGGACAGGTACATGGATAGGAATGGTTTAGAGGGATGTGGGCTAAACGCAGACAAGTCGGACCAGTTCACTTTGAGATATCTGGTCAGCATGAACAAGATGGACCGAAGAGACTGTTTCCGTGCTGTATGATAACTCAAAGTGCATCACCTCACACGTCTCTGCATTGAACCTCATCCACTCACTCTGCTATTTCCTTCAGGAATTCTGCACACAAGCCTCCCACCAAGCTTTGTGTGATAATATCTCCAAGTTGGGTGGGCGTCTGCACTGTTAGAATGGTGCAGCAATGCCTCAGTGTAACTTGCCAAGTTCAGTGAGCGGCCAAGTGCACAGCCATTGAAGGGTAAAGTGGATAAATGGTAAGTTTGGTAGCAAAAACAGGAATTATCTGAATGGTTCAGGCTTGGAAGGGGGTGGTGTACCCATGTACCTGCTTCGCCTTGTCCTTCTGGGTGGTAGAGGTCATGGGTTTGGAAGCAGCTGTCTGAAGTTTGGTGGATTTCTGCAGTGCATCTTGTAGACCGTACACACTGCTGCCACTGAGCATCAGTGGGTGGGGGAGAGTGGATGTTTGTGGATATGGTGCCAATCGAGCTGGGACTGCTTTGTCCCTGGATGGTGTTGAGCTTCTTGAGTGTCGTCGGAGCTGCACCCATCCCAGGCAGGACAACAAAGGCTCTGTGATAGAAATGACTTAGAAATGAAATAGAACCCGTGACTGGACATAATAACTTCATGCAAACTGAAAAAACTGCAGATGCTGCAAATCAGGAACAAAAACAGAAGTTGCTGGAAAAGGTCAGTAGGTCTGGCACCACCTGTGCAGAGAAATCAGAGTTAACGTTTCGGGCAGTGACCCTTCCTCAGAATTGATGGTAGCTGGGAAAATGTTGGTTTATATGCAGAAGAGGGTGAGGGATGGGAGTAAGGAGTAAACGATAGGTGGGGATAGAGCCCAAAAAGATAATAACTTTATGATAATGGTATGCTCTCAGCAGCAGGCCAGGTGCTCAGGCGATGAACCAAAAACAAAGCCATTTTCAGTCTTTTGAAAATAATGAAATGTTCGGATACCAACTGTCAGAAAAACGTCAGTACAATGCAGACTCACGCAACAGCATAATTTACAAAATGAACTAATGGTTTAATGCATTACATTTCGAATAAGAGAAACTTGTCAACATGCTATTAAGTTAGCAACATGTAGCTTAAACCAAAAAAAAAGTCCAATGCACAAAACGCCCCCCAATAGTTTTTGAGCTTGGCTCAGAAATAACCAGATTAGAACAATGCGCTCACAACTCTATCTCATGAGTTCTCCACGAACATCCAATAATCTGATGGAAACAAAAAAATGCTGGAGATCACAGCGAGTCAGGCAGCATCCATGGAGAGAGAGAGAGAGAGAGAGAGAGAGAGAAAGCCATCGTTTTGAGTCAAGGTGACTCTTTATCAGAGCTGGTGTGGAAGGAGTCAGAAGTCACACGACACCAGGTTATAGTCCAACAGGTTTATTTGAAATCACAAGGTTTCAAAGCATAGCCCCTTTGTCAGGTTGCTATGACCTGGTGTCGTGTGACTTCTGACTGTCCGCCCCAGCCCAACATCAGTACCTCCACATCACGAGCGTCGGAGGGGTCAGCATTTATGGTAGAGTGGGGCTCCCCCCTCCACACTTCAGTTCTGATGAAGAGTCGTCTCAACTGGAAACGTTAGCCTGCTTTCTCTCCATGGATAATACCTGACCCACTGTGCTCTCCGGCACATTTTGTTTTCTGTTCAGATTCCAGCATCTGCAATAATTTGCTCCAGTTATCTGATGGGTCTCTGATTTTCGTGGCTTATACAACTGAATTAAAGACACATTAACCAATGTCTCATTGTGTCCCGGTTTCTGAGCTTGTTTAAAAGCAGCCTGGGCGCGGAAAATTCTGTGGAAATGCCGCTTTAAAGAGGCAATTCCTTGTAACGATTTGATGTGACTCCAGTTTCCACACAGGAATCTGCTGATTCGCCTCTCTCCATTCTGCAATCGATGTTTCTTTCTGATGTGTGATGACGATCAAACCCTCTTCCAGACACACACACACACACACACACAGACACAGAGAGAGAGAGCGAGATAAACTCTGCAATAACCCAGGTACCAGTACCAACAACAGCACATGCCGCCAAGTCAACTCTGGCACATTCTCCCTGTTAATACTGCGGGCATGTCACAAAACTGGGAGACCTGTCCCCCACACTAGTGAGGCACCAAATGTACTTGTACAGTCATACCTGAAAATTACGTCTACTTCACCATCCCTGGGTAAACACACTTGTCATGTCAACAGGACTGACCCACCCAGAGGTACTGACACGGTGGTACACAGTCACAGGGAGAGTTATTCTGGGGGTTCTTGACATCAGTTCTGGACCCCGTGAAGTCTCGTGGCTGATGAGTCCGTACACATCCATGTTGAACACCAATGGAAGGTGGCAAAGGCACAATCTACAATGGGTGGGGGGACTTCAATGTTCACCACCACGACTGTCTGAGCAGCAGCACTACTGATCAAGCTGCCAGGTCCTGAATGACATAGCAGCTACGCTGTCTGCAGTTGTTGAGGGAAAGGACACAGTTGACCTCATCCTCAACAATCTCCCTGATGCAGATGCGTCTGGCCGTGACGGTGTTGTCAGGAACGACTGCTGCACAGCCCCTGTCCAATTTCTGGTTTGTGCACTGTAACTGACAGAGTGCCTCAGGGATCAGCGATGAACCTCACCAAGCCAGTTTGTCACAAAAGGGTTCGGGACATGGGTTAACAGCACAGTGGCTAGCACTGCTACCTCACGGTGTCAGGAACTTAGGTTCGATTCCAGCCTCGGGTGACTGTCTATGTGGAGTTTGCACGTTCTCCCAGCGTCTGCATGGGTTTCCTCCCACAGTCTAAAGCTGTGCAGGTTATGCGGAACGGCCATGCCAAATTGTCCAGGGATATACAGGCTAGATGGGTTAGACATGGGAAATGCAGGGTTACAGGAATGTTGTGGGGCGTTGAGTCTGGCTGGGATGCTCTTTGGAGAGTTAGTGTGGATTTGATGAGCTGAATGGCCAGCTTCCACACTGTGGGAATTCTGTGACACTTAACACTTTGTTGCTGCTGCAACCATTAGAACGAGATTGCACATTTTTAAACAAAAAAACAAACATTATTGTACACTAGTGAATTCAACAAAACAAGGACTATTAAATAATAGTTTAGAACAACATGTACACACAGGTATACTCCTTACTTTTCCCAAAGCGTTTTCTTCTAAACCACATCAACGATAAAAGTTATTTACTTCTGTAGGGACTTTCTATGAGTCTGCTGCAGTCGTTGGAAACAACTTTAAATCTCTTCAGCACTAATTATTTCCAGAGATGAAGGTTTATTTCCCATCTCTAGACCATGGACGCCTCACTCTTTTGTTCCAGTTACACTCCAAGACTTCCAAGCTGACCTGCTGGTTATCTTCCCCAGCACCAGACTCTGTAAGGACCTCTGTAGTTTCTTCCGCTGGTTTCAAGTCAGGCACGTTTACACCTTCTGTTCTCTCAGGAAACTCAATCTGAGACTAAACCTCGCCCACATTCCACGTGGTGAATGGTGAAATTAGTTTCTTGTTACTCTGCTTACAGTGCAGGTCTATCTGTCACGTACATTGGCTGTCTTCTCTCAGTAGGTGGAAAATACCAATTTCAAGCAACAGTTGATGCTTTTATACCACCGGGTGCTTTTCAAAAGTTAGTTCCTGGCATCTGGCACGGTTAGCGTTTATTTCCCTTGAGAAGGCGCGAGTGAGCTGCCTTCTTCAACCACTGCAGGTAGACAGACTCACAATACCTGTGGGCCGGGAATTCAGGACTTGGACCCTAGGACACTGAAGGAACGGCCAACATATTTCCAACTCGGAATGAGTGGCGGCTCGGAGGGGAACTTGCAGGGAATGGCGTTCCCAAGTATTTCTTGGCCCTGTCCTTCTCGTTAACAGTTGGAAGGTGAGACCGAATGGGCCTCGGAGAGTTACACAGTGCACAACGTAGCTGGCACATGCTGCTTCTATTACATGTCAGTGGTGAAGATGGTTAGGTTGCCAAGCAAGTGGGCTGCTTTGTCCCTGGACGGTGTCGAGCTTCTCGAGTGTTGTTGGAGCCACACCCATCCAGGGCAAGTGGGGAGTATGCCATCACCCTCCTGACTTGTGCCTTGTCGATGGTGGTACACGGCTCTGAGGGGGGTGGTGAGTCAGGAGGGGAGTGGCTCGCCGTAAGATTCCCAGCCTCTGGCCAGCTCTTGTAGCCAATGTGTTTATATTGGCTGGTTCAGTTCAGTTTCTGGTCAATGGCAACCCCCAGGATGTTGATATTGTGGGGGGGGGGGGAAAATTCAGTGATGGTAATGCCGTTGAATGTCTTGGGGCCATGGTTAGAATGTCTATTGTTGGGGATGGCCGTTGCCTGGCATTTGCGTGCTGAGAATGTTGTTTTCCACAGATCTTGCTGCGTATGAACACAACTGAGGAGTCGCAAATGGTGCTGAACATGGTGCAATCATCGGTGAACATCCCCACTTCTGACCTCATGATGGAGGGAAGGTCATTGATAAAGCAGCTGAAGATGGTTGGGCCTAGGACACCACCCTGGGGAACTCCTGTCAGATGTCCTGGACCTGAGATGACTGACCTCCAACAACCACAACCACCTCCATATGTGCCAGGTATGACACCAACCAGTGGAGTCTTCCCCCCAACCCTGGATTCCCATTCCCTCTAGTTTTGCTCAGCATCCTGAGGCCTATGTTTAGTCAAATGAGACTTTGACATCAAGAGCTGTCACTCAGCACACCTCTGGAGTTCAGCCCTTTTGACCATGTTTGGTCAGAGACCATAATGACGTCAAGAGCTGAGAGGCTCTGGTGGAAACCCAACTGAGCATGTTACTCCTATTGACGAGACCTTCCATCACGTTGCTGACGGCTGAGCGCACACTGTTGGGGCAATAATCAAGTCAGGCAGAATCTGTTTGACGCACAGGACATACCTGGGCTATTTTCCACATTGTCAGTCAGATGCCAATATTGTAGCTGTAGCAGAACAGTTTGGCCGGGGTAGGGGGATGCAGTCACTTCTGGAGCGCAAGTCCTCAGCGTGATGGCCAGTATGTTTTCACTTCACACAGTATCTGCAGGATCCAGCGTCTTTGGCTGTTTCTTCATACCACGTGCGAGTGGATCGAATTGGCTGAAGGCCGTCACCAGCGATAATGAGGGGTGAGGGTGGGCACTCAGGCGGAGAACGAGATGATCATCCACTTCCAGTTGGGAGACAGATGCAAATACCTCACCCTTGTCCCTGACAAAGTGCTGGTTCACTTGACAGACATCACTTCCAAGCCCTATTAACGTCATCGGAATCAGACTCGAGTTGTCAGAATGAGCGTGGCTTCAGTCCTGGATGTGTTTAGCAGCAGCAATGACAACAGTGTCCAGCCCCTTCTTGTGAACTTGCTGGTGCCTCAGCAGATGGGTTGAATGAGTGAATCCCTTGCCGCACTCCGAGCAAGTGAACGGCCTCTCCCCGGTGTGAATGTGCTGGTGGGTCAGGAGGTGGCTCGAGCGGGTGAACCTCTTGCCGCAGTCGGAGCAGGCAAACGGCTTCTCCCCAGTGTGAACCCGCTGGTGCCGCAGCAGGTCGCTCGTGGTTTTGAAGCTCTTCTCGCACTCGGAGCACTGAAAGGGCCTCTTATCCGAGTGGACTAGCTGGTGGGAAGTGAGGCTGGTCAAATAAATGAAGGATTTGCCGCACAAGGGGCAGGTGAACGGCCTCTCCCCAGTGTGAGAGCGCTGGTGTTTCTGCAGGCTGGATAACAGAGTGAATCCCTTCCCGCACACGGAGCATCGGAAAGGCCTCTCCTCGTTGTGAACGCGCTGGTGTATCAGCAGGTCACTCGTGGTCTTGTAACTCTTCTCGCACTCGGAGCACTTGAAAGGTCTCTTGTCCGTGTGCACGAGACGGTGGGTGGCGAGGTGGGAAGATCGCGTGAATCCCTTCCCGCACACCGAGCAGACGAACGGCCTCTCCCCAGTGTGCGTGCGCTCGTGTTCGACAAGGTTCTGCGACCGCTTGAACACCTTCCCGCAGTGGGAGCAACAGAACTGACTCTCGGCCTGAGGGGCCTGGTGCTTCAGCAGGTCGTCTGAGCCTTTGAGGTTGTTCTCACAGTCTGGGCTATCCAGCAACCTCTCTTCAGCGTGAACTCGCTGATGGGTAAGCAAATGGGACGACTGAGTGAACCCCTTCCCGCACAAGGAGCAGGTGAACGGCCTCTCCCCGGTGTGACTGCGCCGGTGAATTTCCAGCAAGGATGGGTAATTGAATCCTTTCCCGCAGTCCCCACATTTCCACGGCTTCTCCATGGTTCTCTCCAGCTGGGGGTCAGCAGTTGAAACCTTGTCCACGCACTGATCGCAGGGACAGTTTCTCCCCACTGTGAATGGTGCAATTGTTTTTCACTGCAGTGGAACGCCCTCACTCTGGTGCAAGTGGCTGTGTCTAGCTTGTTACACTGGTATTCAAAATATTTTCCCGCAGACAAACGTTTCTCCATCCACATCAACAGGTCGATAAGATTCAGGCTCTGACTCTGTTAGATCTTAATCTGGTTTTGTTTCAGTTTACCGTTCAAAGTCAACTCCTTCTAAACCTGCAAAAGGAGATCAAAGTGTCAATATCACTGTCAGCACAGGTTAGAAATCCAGGATGGATAATCACAGAATGCCTACAGGGTGGAAGCAGTCCGTTTAGCCCATTAAGTTCACATGGACCCTCCAAAAAACATCCCAACCAGACCCATCCCACTACCCTATCCATGTAACCCTGCATTTCCCATGGCCAACTCACCTAGCCTGCACATCCCTGGACACTATGAGCATTTTAGCATGGCCATTCCACCCTAACCTGTGCATCTTTGGACCGTGGGAGGAAACCGGAGTACCCGGAGGAAACGCACGCAGATACAGGCAAAATGTGCAAACTTTGCACAGACAGTTGCCCGAGGTTGGAATCGAACCCGGGTTCCTGGTGCCATGAGGGAGCAGTGCGAACCAATGAGCCACTGTGCCAATAATCCCAGTTTCTGCAGAACATATTTTTCTTCTCTCGTTTCCCAAATGCATGAACCAATCAAATTCATGGAAGCTTAAACAAGGCTCTAAGAAAAGCAAAAGGAACCTTCCCAACTAAATGAGAACATGGTTACATAAGGACATAAGAAATAGGAGCAGGAGTAGGCTTTCTGGTCCCTTGAGCCTGCTCCGCTATTCAATAAAATCGTGGCTAATATTTGTCATGGACTCAGCTCCACTTACCACTCCTCCCCGCCCAACGCTCACCGTATCGCTTAATTCCTTTACTGTTCAAAAGTCTGTCTATCTTTGCCTTAAAAACATTCAACAAGGTAGCCTCAACTGCGTCACTGGGCAGGGAATTCCACCAAACCACAACCCTTTGGGTGAAGAAGTTCCTCCTCAGCTCAGTCCCAAACCTGCACCCCCTTATTTTGAGGCTATGCCCCCTAGTTCTAGATTCAACCACCAGTGGAAACAATCTCCCTACTGCTATCTTATTGATTCCCTTCATAATTTTATATGTTTCTATAAGAATCTACATCCCCCCCAAAATTTTTCTAAACTCCAATGAGTATAGTCTCAGTCTACTCAATCTCTCCTCATTAGCCAAACCTCTAAACTATGGAATCAACCTAGTGAACTTGCTCCAGTGCGAGGACATCCTTTCTCAAGTAAGGAGACCGAATGTGTACAATACATTCCACAATGGGGCTACAGAGTAACAAGCAGATATTGCATTTCCCTTGCCAGGGACATCCAGGCTTCAGCAAGACAACTGAAGAGAGTCTGGCAGCCTCATATGGAGGGTCAGTGTGCGATCTGGAATTAAGGGCGCAATCAAATCCTATTTCCTGTGTTCAGCCACAGTGACCCACCTCACGCCACATTCCCAACACCCACCCTGATATCCCCTTGCTCATTCATGTCCGAGAAATTAGTGTTTTAGTGACAGCTAAAAGGGGATCCCTCCACCCACACAGCCTTCTTCCTTGCCCACATCAAAGAGCCAAAGATGAGGAGCAGAGGACAATGGTGTAACCTTTCCCAGCACTGGCTGAGGACACCATGTGGGACTCTCCCCTCACCTGAGGTACGGTGACCCTCAAGGTTAAACTCACCATCAGTTGTCACAGGGTCGTAAGCATGGAAATAGACCCTTTGGTCTGACCAGTCCATGCCAACATACTCCCAAATTAAACAAGTCCCATCTGCCTACGCCTGGTCAATATCCGTACAAACGTTTCCTATTCATATACTTATCCAAATGTCTCTTAAACGTTGTAATTTGTCTCTTTCTCTCTCGAATGATAAAGCAGCCCTGTGATCTTGTACACAAAAGTGGAGGAGCAGCCTCAAGAGGAATGCGGTCTGTCGCGATGAATATATTATACAGATGCCCCATGAATCCTCTAGGGAGCCAACACAATGTCTCGCCCGAGACTGCGCTTGAGCGGCTCGGGCGCTAGGACCCGTTAGGGCGACCAGCCTCTCTAAAATCCCCACCCCCGCTAATTACGTCACGCGGGCCTTCACACATGCGCACTGCTCCCCTGGGATCCAAGATGGCGGCCGTTCGGCAGGAGGTGATCCCGGGAAAAGGCCCCGGAGTCACTAACGCGGGACTCGCAGGTCGTCAATCGAGGTTCGAAGGGTTTAGTAAGTGTTTAAAAACCATTCCGGTCTGCGCTGCATCCCCATCGCTCCCTCCGCCGTCCCGCATCCTCACCCCCTGCAGATGAGAAAAAACAGCGTCTCTGCCCGTGATGTTCACTGTCAGTGCGCAAGCTCCAGCCACTGGGTGGTACTGCGCCTGCTCACCGCTTTCCTGTGACCTGGATAGGGGACATTCACGGCCGCGGGGCATGGTGGGTAAAGACATTGCCATTGCTCACGGGTGACTTAAAAAAACGAAAATATGATTTGGCTAGCAAGACGGGCTTGGCGCTCAATAAAATCAGTAACCAAATTATATTGAAATAGCGGTGGTGTAAAGGTCAAGAGTGTCTGGAGTTAGTTTAGCTAATACCTGTGGTCCAAACAGTGCTGGACCAAGGGAGTGAGTGCTTTTTACTTTATTACATCATTCATGGGATGAAGTTTTCACTGACCAGTCCAGCACATATTGTGAATGCCTAATAGTTAGGACGGAGAATTTCAAGACTAGGGAGTGTATATTTAAGGTGAGAGGAGAGAGATTTAAAAAAAAGACATGAGAGGCAACTTTTTTACATAGATGGTGGTTTGTGTGTGGAATGAACTTCCTGTGGAAGTGGTGGATGTGGGCAAAGTTACAACGTTTGAAAGACATTTGGATAAGTACATGCGTAGAAAAGGTTTAGAGGGATAAGGGCCAGGAGCAGACAGGTGGGACGAGTTTATGTTCAGCATGGACAGGTTGGACTGAAGAGTCTGTTTCCATGCTGTATGACTCTGTGAGTCAGCTATTACTGTTGTAGGATCTTGACTCAAATACAGCCTATACCAGGTCAGGACAGCAATTTCCTTCCCTAAAGGACATTAGTGAACTACATTTTTTTCTGACAATTAACAACAGTTTCATGGTCAGCATTCAACTCTTAGTCACAGGGTTTTTTATTATTGAATTCAAATTCCCAACATCTGCTTTGCCTGATTCAAACGTAGGTCCCCAGACATTATTTGGTTCCCTAGATCAATAGTCTCATGATGATACCACTAGGCCATAGTGAGCTGGGAATTTACAGCTTTAGTGGGGCTAGAGGAAAAAAATATTTAATAGTAACTTGAATTTTCAATTCTGAATTTCTATCATCTGTTCACAGTGATGACATTTCTAAATCTTATCACAAAATACTAAACACGAACCAAACATCAAGCCAAGATCTTGTTGAATCATTCAATCCATCAGGACCTGAATATCGTCGGCTTTTGAACATGGAAGGAGAACTATTTGTCTTCTCTGTGGGAGTGTTTCAAAAATCAGTATGACTGGAAAAGTGACAAGACTTGCATGCTCAAGTGAGAGTGTTTCAGTGCACTGATTACAGAAATAGCTTTAACCAGTTACCCAGCCTGAAACATATATCACGCCATTCACAGTGAAGAGACGTATCACGTGTGTGTGGATGAGGAGTCAACTGATCACCCAGCATTGAGAGACAGAAGGTTACCCATGTCATGGAGAAACCATGGAAATGCGGGGACTGTGGTAAGGGATTCAGAACGCCATCTGAGCTGGAAATTCATCGGCGCAGTCACACTGGAGAAAAACCATTCACCTGCTTCGAGTGTGGGAAGGGATTCTCACGTCTATCTCAACTCACTGAACACCAGCGAGTTCACACTGGGGAGAAGCCATTCACCTGCGCAGGTTGTGGGAAGGGATTCACTTGTTTAAGTAACCTCACTTCACATCAACTTGTTCACACTGATACGAGGCTTTATAAATGTTCTGACTGTGAGAAGAGCTTCAAAAGCACAAGGGATCTACTGAGACACCAGTATGTCCACTCAAGTCAGAGGCCATTCTCCTGTTCTGTCTGTGGGAAGGGGTTCACTCGGTCATCCAGCCTGCTGAGACACCAGCGAGTTCACACTGAGGAGCGGCCGTTTCCTTGCATGAAGTGTGGGAAAAGGTTCACCCGGTCTTGTACTCTGCACAGACACCAACAAACTCACACAGTGGAGAACCCATTCATCTGCCCAGAGTGTGGGAAGGGGTTCACTCAGTTGTTCCAACTGCTGCGACACCAGCGAATTCACACAGCCGAGAGGCCGTTTGTCTGTTTGGAATGCGGGAAGGGATTCATTCAGTCGTTTGAGCTGCTGAGACACCGACGAAGTCACACTGGGGAGAGGCCGTTTATCTGCTCTGAGTGTGGGAAGGGATTCACTCAGTCCTCCCATCTGCTGAGACACCAGCAAGTTCATGAGTGATTGCTCCTATTAATGACTTTCAAGACTGGTGTATGGGCTTTGTTCCTACCAAAGTTAATAACACCTATAGTTGGACTGGAATTTAATAGTTTGCTGTGTATTAAGTACAACAACCATTTCCAACTTCTATGCTGTGTATTTGAGTAGAGAAACTGACGTCCTTGCTGTAATATCACATTAATGGAACATGGAAATAAGCAAGTCACATTCCTGGGAGGGCGCTGAATCTGTCTGAACATGTTTTAATGCACCAGTTGTAGTCAGGGCAGAGAGCCATATAGGACAGGTGCGGTTGAGATCCAAGGAGCTGAAGGACTTGGGTGACACAGTGGCTCAGTGGTTAGCACTGCTGCCTCACAGTGCCAAACACCTGGTTTTGATTCCGGCCTAGGACGACTGTCTGTGTGGAGTTTGTACGTTCTTCCTGTGTCTGCGTGGGCTTCCTCCGGGTGCTCCTGTTTCCTCCCACAGTCCAGAGATGTGCAGACTGGGTGGATTGGCCGTGCTAAATTGCCCATAGGGTCCAGGGACATGTGGATTAAGTGGATTAGCCACGGGAAATGCAGGGTTGCAGGAACGGGTAGGGGTTTGAGACTGGGTGTGATGCTATTCAGAGAGTCGGTGTGGACAAGTTGGGCCGAATGTCCTGTTTCCACAATATAGGGATTCTGTGATTCTATGACTCAGGAGGGAGGCATCAGATGAGGAAGTGGAACCAAGCTGGCCAGGTGAGAGAGTGGGAGGAGAAAAAGCCAATAAAAAAGTGCAAATAGGTCAGACTCCTCAGGAGCCATGAGCAGATACGAGTTTAGGTAGATGCAGTGTAGAAGCCTCTTCAGCCCTGCCTTTGTGTCAGAGGGGCCAGGTTCAAGTCGAGAAACAGTTTTATTCCGGTGAAGGCATATAACTTGACACAATGAATGAGTCGCTTCTCCTGTCTAATCCCACTGCTGCCCGAACACTGTATAGTTTTCGAGATGAACACAAGTAGCTGCTGCCTTACAGTATTACAGCCTGCAGCAGCAAGTGAGAGCAAATAGATACCATCAGTTGGTGGGGACAAACTGGGTCGTGTTGTGGAACAGAGACACCCAGGGGTTCAGGTACATAATTCTTTAATGTTTGTGTCACATATAGATAAGGTGGTTAAGAAGGCATTTAGCACGCTTGCCTTCACTGCTCACACCTTTGTGTTGAGGATATTGGTGAGGCCTCTTCAGGGCACTGTGTCCAGTTCTGGTTTCCCTGTTACAAGAAGGATATTATTAAGCTGGAGAGGGTTCAGAAGAGATTTACCAGAATGTTGCCAGGTATGGAGGGTTTGAGTTATAGGGAGAGGCTGGATAGGCTGGGACGTTTTTCACTGGAGTATAGGTAGTGTATGACAAAAGCCTTATCCCGAGAGTGGGGGATTTCAAGACTAGGGACATATTTTTTAAGGTGAGAGGAGAAAAATTTTAGACAAGACATGAAGGGCAATTTTTTAACACAGAGAGTGATCTGTGTGTGGATTGAACTTCCGCAGGAAGCGGTGGATACAGGTACAGTTACAACGTTTAAAAGACATTTTGATAAGTACATGAATAAGAAATGTTTGGAGTGCTATGGGTGCAGTGCAGGCAGGTGGGACTAGTTTAGTTAGGGATTATGGTTGGAATGGACGGAAGGGTCTGTTTCCCTGCTGTATGACTATAACTGGGGATACATCCGTGGGTCAGGATCACCTGCCAAATTTTGGTTATTGCTCAGCTGGTATCGGCCATATACCCAAACTCCCTTCCTAACAGTATTGTAGGTGATCCGACGCCGACAAGGACTGATGATGTTCATGAATATAGCTCACCACTACCTTCTCGAGGGCAATTAAGGATGAGCAATAAACGCAACATTTCAAAATAGATAGGATGCCACTTCACTGGGGCTGAGTATCTGCAAAGGAAATCGCTGGGAAAATGGCTTAAATTGCATTTTATGTTGAAATTGTTATTGGAAGCTTAGTAGTGAACTAATCCCTTATTCTGTTATGTGTTCCAATAGTTTTGGGTTATCCTAAATTCTTCTTCCTTTTGTTGTATTTTAACTACAGTGTATGAATAAAGTGTCTTTTGCTTCAAGCCTGGTAGTTTGACCAATCGAATTGCATCCAGAATGTAATGCCTGGCACTTACCTTTAAAATACGAAAAAGTTCGGGTCCAGGCTATCTTCTTAATGTATTTTGAGGGGGTTTTGTCTGGTCCATAGCACATGGAACAATTGTGAGGAGCTCACGGAATTTGCCATAAAGACTACGTGGACCATCTGATCAGTTGCCTCTACCATGTCCCTCCCTTACCATGAATTAGGAGGGCACTTTGCCCCCAAAGTTCTTTTTTAAAACCTCCTCTCATATCCTCCTCTGGTTTCTGTTCCTGTCGTAACCTGTCAGAGCTCACCTTGTCCATGAGGCCTGTTTCTAAGTCTCTCAGCCTTACTCCCACAAAACTGCTGACCTCCCCATGTTCACAGACATTGTTTGCTGTTTTCTTTTTTTCTCTCTCCATCTTCAAATTCACCGTCTTCATCCATCCTGAGAGAAAAAAAACAACCTCTCAACCCGACCATTACACAAAATACTGCCCCTTCTCTAATCTTTCTTTCTTCTGCAAAGTCCTTGAAATTTGTGACCATGTCCCCTTCAATTCAGAGTGATGGAGATGTACAATACAGATAAAGGCCCTTCAGTCCATCATGTCTGCACCAGTCAAAAGCAAGTGTCTAATTATTCTATTCCATTTTCCAGCACTTAGCCCACAGCCTTCAATACCTTGGTGTCACACTGGAGACACTTTCTCTTTACTTATTCCTCAAAATCACTCATGATTTTGTAAATCTTCTATGTTCCTTCTCTAAATCCTCCTGCCAAGCTATGATGCCCAGAATTGCTATAGGAAATATGTTGTTAAACTTGAAAGGATGCAGAAAAGATTTACAAGGATGTTGCCAGGACAGGAGGGTTTGAGCTATAGGGAGAGGCTGAATAGGCTGGGGCTATTTCCCTGGTGTGTCAGGGGCTGATGGGTGTCCTTATAGAGGTTTGTAAAATCATGAGGGGCACGGATAGGGTAAACAAGCAAGGTCTTTTCCCCAGGATAGGGGAGTCCAAAACTGGAGGTTTAAAGTGGGAGGGGAAAGATATAAAAGGGACCTAGCAGGCAGCTTTTTCACACAGAGGGTGGTGGTGCATGTATGGAATGAGCTGGCAAAGGAAGTGGTGGAGGCTGGTACAATTACAACATTCAAAAGGCATCTGGATGGTACTTGACTAGGAAGGGTTTAAAGGGATATGGGTCAAATTCCGGGAAATAGAACTAGATTAATTTGGGATAAGTGGTCGGCACGGACAAGTTGGACCGAAGGGTCTGTTTCCCTGCTGTACAACTCTGACTCTAAACGTAACTCTGCTGCAATTCTACTAGACCATTCAGAATCTGGAGCTCAAATGGCTATTGGATGATTATACCAGCAGTTCTCATCCTCCTGTAAACAGTTTGTGTGATATTTTAATGCCAAATCTTTATCTTAAAAAATTAAATATCTGTATTACCTGTTTTCGTGCTGCACGACACTATGAATGCATTAGATGTGCTAACAGTGGACTTCTCATTATTATGCCATAATGAGACATTAACCAGTGGTACCACGTTAGTTTGTACATGTGCACTGACAACCACCCAGCTCATCTCTTCAGATCTAACAGTAACTTTCTTCACCCATTCTGAGAGGGAAAAAAACCTCTCAACCCCACCATTACACAAACTACTGTCCCCTCTCTAATCTTCCTTGGACTGTTCCCAAAATAGGGAAAGATTTTCACTACAAAGCAGAAGCAGCAAGGGAGAGGGATGGATTGCAATATTTTCAGAGATAGTATCGGCACATTATTCCGAGTGGCCACCTCACGATCTCTGAGGCTGTAATACGGGTTTGTGATGAATTATTAAACTACGTATTATAGAATCTTGTAGTGTGTCACAAACAGAGGCTGTTCGGTCCATCAAGTCTGCACTGGCCCCCATCTGAAAGCAATCCATTGAATTCCACTCCCTCTCTGTTCCCACGTCACCTTGGACAGGCCTTCAGCTGGTCTCCTGAGACACAAGCACTGAGACAGCGGGAAGAAACCATGGACATCTTCCAGAGTAGCGTGTGCAGTTCTGGTCACCCTGTTGTAGGAAGGATGTTATTGAGCTGGAAAGAGTTCAGAAGAGATTTACCAGGATGTTGCCGGGAATGGAGGGTTTGGAGAGGCTGGCTAGGCTGAGAATTTTCTCACTGGAGCGTGGGAGGTTGAGAGTTGACCTTAGAGAGGTTTATAAAATCATGAGAGGCTTAGGTAGGGTGAATGGTAGGTGTCTTTTCCCTAGGATGGGGGATTTCAAGACTAAGGGGCTTATTTTTAAGGTGAGAGAAGAGAGATTTAAAAAAGACGAGGGGCAAGTTTTTTAACACAGAGGGTGACTTGCGAATGGAATCAACTTCCTGAGGAAGTGGTGTACGTGGACACAGTTACACTGTTCAAGAGACATTTAGATAAGTACATGATTAGGAAAGGTTTGGAGGGATATGGTCCAGGAGCAGGCAGGTGGGACTGGTTTAGTTTGGGATTATGGTCAGCGTGGACTGGTTGGACTGAAGGGTCTGTTTCTGTGTTGTATGACTCTGTAAGTACTTGTGTCTAAAACTAAACCCTTTATATCGTGTGGACAGTATGTGATTAGCAAACTGAGCGCCCCTTGCGGATTGGAAATGCCCTGAGCCTGACTGGGTCACAGATAACTCAGGATAAATCCAATAATTCCTCCTGCATCTGGACTGGCTGGACCGAAGGGGTCTGTTTCTGTGCTTGATGACTGTATGAGGTAAGTGTAGGAAGAGATTCGCTTCCCCGTCAGAGCCAGAAAACCAACCCCACATAGTCAGCAGGGAGAAACCATACACCTTCTCCGTGTGGGGTAAGGGAGTCACTTGGCCATCCAGCCTTCAAACGCACCAACATGTTCAAAATAGACAGACAGGATGTAACAGGGATGGTGATGAGAGCTTTTAAATGCCTGTTCACATCTTACAATCACAGGAACTGTTGCAGCTCCCCAGATGATGGTTTGAGAGGCAGAGGTTTGGCTTAGTGAGCTCCCAGTCAGCAATGGTTGCTGTGGAGCTCAGACTGATGCCTGATGGCTGCGAGATCTCGTTAAGTCCTTGCAATTTTCTGTCGATGGGCACAGCCTAAGCATTGCATTGTCTGGATGCTGCTGTAAAAACAGCAGTGTTTGTATCTTTTTGTAGAGTCGTTTTCTTTAATAGTAAGCATCAGTGTATTCATAAACGCTATTCAGTTATATTAATAATTACAAGATCATAAAGTGTAGGAGCAGAAGTAGGCCATTCAGCCCATCCGGTCTGCTCCACTATTCAATGAGATTGTGGCAGGTCGGATCATTTTCAACTCCACTTTCCTGCCTTTTCCCCATAACCCTTGATTCCCTTTCTGATTAAAAATCTCTCTCAGCCATGAATATACTTAATGACCCAGCCATGACTGCCCTCTGCGGTAAAGAATTCCACATATTCACTCCCCTCAGGGAAGAAATTCATCCTCATCTCTCTTTAAAATGGTCAACCCCTCACTCAGATGATGCCCTTTGTCCTAGACTCTCCCACAAGGGGAAGGAAGCCTTTTGCAACTCTCCTGGCAAATCCCTTAACCCAATGTTTCAATAAGGCTGCCTCTCATTCTCCTAAACTCCAATGAGTACAGGCCCAAGCTACACAACCTCGCCAATCCCAATACATCTTTCCTCTGATAAGGCAGACCAAAACTGTTCACAGACTTCCCTATTTTTATACTCCATTTCATTTATCTTCCCTGATACCCACTGAACATCGATACTTGCAGTTTGTGATTCACGCGCGAGGACCTGCAGATCCTTCTATGTTGCAGCTTTCTCCACCCTCTATTTAAATAATATTCAGCTCCTCTTCTTGCCAAAGTGCATAACCTGAAATTTCTTCCAACAGCTACTCTCTCAACTCTCTGTGGACTCTTGGGTTAATCCTGGCTAACTCTACTGTGTCATCATTAAGGAGGATTCTGTTACATCAATGCTCAGAGACCAATCACATTAATAATGAGCTTCCTGTTATGTACATAATCAGAGTCCTATCACTTTAATATTTAGGAGACTATCACATGAATAATTAAGGCACTAATAATCTGGTACCTTAAGCATCAATAACTAGCATCTTAGTGGATGAAACGGTGTCCCGTTGCATTAATTAGAGATTCTATGACCTAATAACCAGGGTCTAATTATTTCCACAGCTCCCACTGTGTTTATAATCGGTTGTCTCTTCCTTCAATTAGCAGAAAATTGTTTCACCATTAATCATGATGTGAATACACCAAATAAGCAACTCACTTCAATTAATAATCATAGCCCATTGGTATCAACATTTGGGATCCTGCTACCTTAGGGTCATTTGCCGCTTGTACAAGTTTCTAAGTGCTGTTGCTTTAATGATCAGAGTCCAAACACATCGCCTTTAAATGCACTTATTACCCATCGTTCACTGTCGCATGTCCCTGTTCTACATCCCAGAGAGGAGCCATCATCATGTGCACTATTATGAGTCAATGTGGGTTGTCGTTAGCATCTGTTTCTCTCCATTCTTAGAACCCATACAGTGTGGAAGCAGACCATTCAGCCCATCGAGTCCACACTGACTCATTGCATCCCTGTAACCCTGCATTTCCCATGGCTAATCCATTAAACCTGCACATCCCTGGCCACTATGAGGCAATTTAGCATGGCCAATCCACCCTAACCTGTACGTTTGGACTGTGGGAGGAAACGGGAGCACCGGGAGGAACCCCAAGCATACACCAGGAGAGAAGGATCTGTTTTGGAGCCACTGCTGTTTGTCATTTTTATATATGACCTGGATGAGGGCGTAGAAGGATGGGTTAGTAAATTTGCGGATGACACTAAAGTCGGTGGAGTTGTGGATAGTGCGGAAGGATGTTGCAGGTTACAGAGGGACATAGATAAGCTGCAGAGCTGGACTGAGAGGTGGCAAATGGAGTTTAATGCGGACATCTCAAATGTCCTCATTCTTCAAGGACCGCAACTTCCCCCCCACAGTGGTCGAGAACGCCCTCGATCGTGTCTCCCGCATTTCCCGGAACACATCCCTCAAGCCCCGTCCCCGCAATAATAACCAAAAAAGAATCCCCCTCGTCCTCACATACCACCCCACCAACCTCCGGATCCAACGCATCATCCTTTGACACTTCCGCCATCTGCAATCAGACCCCACCACCAAAGACATTTTTCCCTCCCCACCCTTATCTGCCTTCCGGAGGGACCACTCCCTCCGCGACTCCCTTGTCCGCTCCACACTCCCCTCCAGCCTCACCACACCCGGCACTTTTCCTTGTAACCGCAGGAAGTGCTACACCTGCCCCCACATCTCCTCCCTCACCCCAATCCCAGGCCCCAAGAAGACTTTCCACATCAGGCAGATGTTCACCTGCACATCTGCCAATGTGGTATACTGCATCCGCTGTACCCGTTGTGGCTTCCTCTACATCGGGGAAACCAAGCGGAGGCTTGGGGACCGCTTTGCAGAACACCTGCACTCAGTTCGCAACAAACAACTGCACCTCCCAGTCGCGAACCATTTCAACTCCCCCTCCCATTCCTCAGATGACATGTCCATCCTGGGCCTCCTGCGATGCCACAGTGATGCCACCCGAAGGCTGCAGGAACAGCAAATCATATTCAGCCTGGGAACCCTGCAGCCCAATGGCATCAATGTGGATTTCGCAAGCTTCAAAATCTCCCCTCCTCCAACCGCATCCCAAAACCAGCCCAGCTCATCTCCACCTCCCTAACCTGTTTTTCCTCTCACCTCAAGCCACACCCCCATCTCCTATCTACTAACATCATCCCGCCCCCTTGACCTGTCCGTCCTCCCTGGACTGACTTATCTCCTCCCTACCCCCCTACCTACACTCACCTTTACTGGCTCCATCCCCGCCTCTTCGACTTGTCTGCCTCCTCTCCACCTATCCTCTCCTCTATCCATCCTCTATCCGCCTCCCCCTCTCTCCCTATTTATTTCAGAACCCTCTTCCCCTCCCCCATTTCTGATGAAGGGTTTAGGCCCGAAACGTCAAGTTTTCCTGCTCCTATGATGCTGCTTGACCTGCTGTGTTCATCCACCCCACACCTTGTTGTCTTGTGAGACACTCCCAGCTCTGGACCAATGGAACTGTCTGCGCATGCGCCTAGCACAACAAAGATGGCAGCCGTCAGCCTGGGGGCCGGGGCCGCCGCCGCCGCCCAGATTCCGCAGGAGCCGCCATCGTGTCCACCCGCCGGTGCGACTGCGGCGTACCCCAGGTCTTTATAAAGCCTTCCTGCCCGCTCGTCGCCCTCTGTTAACCCGCGTTCCGCCTCTTGCCCTCGCCATCTACTCAACAGCTCCCGACAAGTCCGGCATTGCGCATGCTCTGGGTCGCAGCCGCTGCGCACTGCGCATGTGCACAGATCCCCAGGTTGGGGAGGGTCAAGCTCTCGTTGTCTCTTACACCACGTTCAATGCAATGCTTTGGGTGTCATCCCATGCTGGTTGGCCAGGGCAAAACATTGCTCAGCCCAATTGACACAGCGACGGAAATGCTTTTCCCCCTGTTTAATTTTTTTTGGTAAGCAGAAGAAACCTTTGCAGGTTAGTATAGAAAATAGGAGCTGGAGTAGGCCATTCAGTCCATCTAGCCTGCTGCACCATCTAATATGATCATGGAAAACAGATCAGTGATGGATGCACTGTTCAGTGAGGTGAGCATTGTTCGCAAGGACGCAGAGCTGGGTTCTGCAGTGGTGAGGAGCCAGAATTAGATAATGAAGGACCCAGACAGAGATTAAAGACCTAAAATTGATGTTGTGAAAACTGATAGAGGGGTCCTTTGCCTAGTTCTCTGCAAAGGTAATAAAGCAAAGTAAATAAAAAGTGGGTTAAACTGTAAAAACTAGAGAGACCTAGGGATTCAGGTACAAAATTCTTTGAAGTTTGTGTCACATTTAGACAGGGCAGTAAAGAAAGCATTTAGCACACTTGGCTTCATTGTTCAGACCTTGGAGTATAGGACTTGGGACGTCATGTTGAGGTTTTACAGGACATTGGTGAGGCCACTTCTGGAGTACTGTGTGTACAGTTCTGGTTGCTCTGTTATAGGAAGGATATTATTAAGCAAGAGAGGGAACGGGTGGTTTGAGTCAGGAGGAGAGGCTGGATGGGCTGGAACTGTTGAGAGGTTGTAGAGGTTTATAAAATCATAAGGGGTATAGATAAGGTGAATGGCAGGTGTATTTTCCTTAGGGTGGGAAATTTCAAGACTAAGGAACATATTTTTGACGTGAGAGGAGAAAAATTTTTAAAAAAGACATGAAGCACAACCTTTTTACATGTTCATGTGTGGAATGAACTTCCGGAGGAAGTGGTGGATGAGGGTATAGTTACAATGTTTAAAAGATATTTGGATAAGTATATGAATAGGAAATATTTGGAGGGATATGGACCTAGTGCAGGCAGGTGGGACTAGTTTAGTTTGGGATTATGGTTGTCATGGACTGGTTGGACTGAAGGATCTGTTTCTGTGCTGTGTGACTCTGTGGAAGACTCATCAAAACCTCTTTCTGTAATTTCGTCGTAAGTCTCTACTTTTACATCAGTTGGTGTATTAATTGTGCAGACTCAGAGAATCTGTTTGGAACTCATTTGTGTACAAGGTGATTGCATAGGCCTTGAATGCCATGATTATGTTTACTAGTCCTCAAATGGGCATTGCTGTTGGTATTACATTTGGATTACTGCCACTTGTGCCATCACTTAATTTCCTGAATTTCAAAGATGGTAAGCCTTTAACATGTTGAAGTGTTCTGTTAGAAAATTCGATAACCTAACCAATAAATCTTAGGCACAGGTTTGATTGACACAATATGACCAAAAGACTGGAGCCTGGTTTTCAGGCCAAGACAATGGAATGAGGAATGAAATCGCTAGGAATGGGGGAAAAAGGGCTATATTCGACAGATTTGGGTAGCTCAAAATTTCTAGGGCTGGCAGTGATTACAGAGAACGGGGAAGAGCAAAGTTGAGGAGGGATTTGAATCACAAAGACGAGAAATATAAAGGCTGGTGCATCAAAATTTCACTTGTCACTAAAAAGGAAGGATGTTACCCGAAATACTGAATGGGCAGAAAGGTGAAAGGTTGTTCATCGAAGTCACAGAAATTGCTGGCTCAACTCAGCAGGTCTGGTAGCAACTATGACCCTTCCTCAGAACTGATGGTAGCTAGGAAAGAGTTGCTTTTTATGAAGAATATAGGGTGGGGGTTAGGGGGTAAGGAGTAAACGATAAGTGGAGATAGAGCCCAAAGAGAGATGGAAAAACATTTGGACAGACAAAGGTGTGGATAACAGTCAGCCTAGGAGAATGAATAGCTGCTAATGGAGACTATTAGTGGCTAACAAAGGGTTGTGTCTATTAGCAAACCATACAGTAACATCTTAGAAACAGATGACAGAGAAGTTAAGTTTTGAAGAATGATTACTGAACTCGAAATGCTAACTCTGCTTTCTGTTCACAAATGCTGCCAGACCTGCTGCTGAGTTTCTCCAGCATTCTCTGCTTGTGTTTCTGATTTCCGGCGTCTGCAGTTCTTTGTTTTATTGATGAGGAAGTCAGTGTCTGTGTCTTTAATGGACATTGACTTAGAATAACAGGGAAACGTTGTTCTTACCCTATCCATTATTTCTAACTTGTTTCTTTCTGTAACTAACTTCTAACATTTCTTTTTAAAAATTAGAGACTGAATAAGATTCAGTCAGTGACCCCTACCGGAGAATCAACCTTTGAGACAGCAGGGATCAGGACTGGCTACTGATGGGTTACCCTCCCAACAACGCTGCAGAAAGGCAATTAAAGCAAACGGGGAGTTTAACCCCATGAGCTTGCAACAGGTGCAAAAAAGAAACCCTGGTGAGTTAAAGTTACAATCTGGAGGGAACAACAAGGGGCCAGAGTTGTAAAGCCAAGCTCTGCGGCCCTATGTGAGGAGTTGGAAGCTAGACCTTGAGCAGTGAAGTCTGAGAAGGATTGCTCCTGGAGTAGAGACGTACTGTGAGTGCCTGATTGGTAAGGAGCCACGGGGAGACTGCTTGATGCAAAAACAGACAACTATGACTGGAGCAGTAAAGGTCGAATTTTCAATAATGAGCTGTATTGAGTATGTCCAATGGGTAGGGTACCATGAGGAGTCTTCCCAGAAGAAGGAACCAACCCAACTCAGTAACTCTCTCAAAGTTATCAGCGTTTTTCACACCACACTGTTGTAGAGCTGCTCAGAGCGGTTTAGCACATCCGGAGGTCAGAACTGGTAGCCTGAGATTCACATGCACTGAGTCCAGCCACATAGCTCACCACCTTTCTCTTGTTCTATCATTAACCTAATACCCAACCTCTTCTACCAAGCCTTTGTCTTGTCTGTCAAGTTTAAGTGCTGCCTTGGGTAAAAGGGGGATTTTGGCCTAATAGTCAGAGAAGTTTGTTAGTGGTTTTTTAAAGAGCTTTTATCATTGCCATTCCTAGAATTTTGTAAAGTACTTTTTCGTTAGTAATAAATACACATTCCTGTTTTATTTAAAACCATGGTGTCAGAAGTCTTCATAAGAAGTATAGCTCAGGGGTAGTAAATTGATGGACAGATCAGTTGGGAGGAGTGATTGCAATAACTTCATCAAAATTTCATCATGTTATAGACCCGTGGTTCTCCACGTTGTGTTTGTCCATGTGGTTAAGTCGGTATCCATGACAATGTACAACTTTTTAAACAATTTATCCACGTTGGTATCCGAGTGTCTGAAAGCAGCTCCAGGAAACCAAAATGCCGAATAAGACAAAGAACTGTGAATGCTGAAGATATGAAACAAAAATGGAAGTTGCTGGAGAAATTCAGAAGGTCTGGCAGCATCTGTGGATGACATTCTGAAGAAGGGTCACTCGATTTGAAACGCTAACTCTGCTTTCTCCCCACAGATGTTGCCAGACCTTCTGCGTTTCTCCAACAGTTTCTGTTTTTGAACCAAAACACTGACAACTGTTGAACAATTCAGTGGACAAAAGAAAATATTTACCAAGAGATGTTATTTATTGCGGGTTTTGCGCAGGCTGTGCTGATTGGCAGCCTCATACTCCATACCTCGAACTTCAGGACTGTTTAAAGAACTCAGCAATTTCTTGCTCCCGACCCCGTCAGGGATTCTTGCGCTTAACATGTAACGCATGGAGGACAGGTTACCCAGCATGTCCCGCGCCTGTGAATACGACCTATCTCCAGCGCTAGGGCCGCGCCGCGCAAGCGCAACAATCCCCGGGTGGCCTCCTAAAGAGGTCTGACTGAGCGTGCGCGCCACTGCATCCGGAAGCTGAGTGCAGCCACAGGGCGAGGGAGTGCCGGCTGCTGGGGTCAGAGGGGCTGGGATGGCGACGGGGGTGAGTCGACTCCAACCATGCAATTCGAGGGTGGAGGGTGGAGGGGGACAATAAATCAGAAGTGACCCGTTGATAGAGGTGTAGGGTATCAATAAGGCTCAGATCAGGAAGGTAACCCTGGAAGGTGGGTGGGGAGGATTCACCAACCCAGGCTGGAGGCTCTTTATGGTAAAACCTGCAGGTAGACTTTTGCGGTGCAGTGGTAGTGTCCTTACTCTGGGGACGGGGGCAGGGTCCTGGCCTCAAGTCCCACCTGGTCCAGAGGTATGCAGTAACATTGCGGTTCAGTGGTCAGTGATGTTACCTCACAGCGCCAGGGACCTGGGTTTGATTCCACCCTCGGGTGACTGTCTGTGTGGAGTTTGCACGTTCTGTCCCCGTGTCTGTGTGGGTTTCCTCCCACAGTCCAAACATATGCAGGTTAGATGGATTGGCCGGGCTAAATGGTCCGTAGTGGCCAGGGGTGTGTAGGTTAGGTGGATTAGCCATGGGAAGTGCGGGTTTCACGAGATAGCTAGGTGGGCGGGATGCTCTTCGGAGGGGCAGTTGGACTTGATGGGTCGATTGGCCTTCTGTGATAACCATCTCAGAAACGACAAAACCTAGAGGCTTTTCTGGAGACAGATAAAATGACCCGTTTTGATTCACTGGGAGTTTTAGGGTCTGTCGAATCAGGAGAGAGAAAGATTTGAGTTTATTCCCACTCTGCACAGGAAGGGCTGGAGAGTTGAACCCATACCAAGTACAGATAGTTCAGGGAGGAAATGGACTGACGGAAGAGAATGGGTTGAAACACAGAGAGAGAGTGTGCAGGATGGACGATTTACAGCTATCAGAAAGAAGAGAGAAAATGTCCCACAGAAGCTAGAGCTATCTGTTATGCATTTCTATCCTGTACTGAAAATTTTTTGCAATCTCCATTTGCAGGCTCTTAAAATGATTGTGTTTACAGACAGGAGACTCAAATTGAATGTCACGTCGAAATCTGGTCGAGTCACTTAATTCAATGTGACCTGAATACCACCAGTCTTCAAATGTGGAAGGCGAACTATTGCCTGTTCAGTTTGTGGGAAAAGATTTCATACATTGATGAGGCTGAAAAAGTTCCAAGACACACATACACTCCCGACTGAGAATGTTTCAGCGAACTGACTGTGGAAGGACCTTTAACCAGTTACAACCCTGAGTGAGAGCGTTCCAGTGAATTAAAACAGAAAGGTTACCCAGGTTGAAGCATATTCACATCGTTCACAGCAGGGAAAACTCAATGTGTTCTTTATGTAGACAAGGCTTGAGCTGATTGTCCAACCTTGACATCATGGAGAAACCGTGGAAATGTGGGGAGTGTGGGAAGGGATTCAGAACCCCATCTGAGGTCGAGATTCATCGCCGCAGTCACACAGGGGAGAGGCCATTCACCTGCTCGGAGTGTGGGAAGGGCTTCGCTGATTCATCGCACTTGCACAGACACCAGCGCACCCACGCCCGGGCAAGTCCTTTCATCTGCTCTGAGTGTGGGAAGGGGTTCACCCGCTCACAACACCTGGAGACACACGGACGCATACACACCGGGGAGAGGCCGTTTATCTGCTCTGTATGTGGGAAGGGATTCACTCAGTCGTGCAACCTGCTGATACACCAGCGGCTTCACACTGGCGAGCGGCCGTTCACCTGCTCTGTGTGCAGGAAGGGATTTGCTCAGTTATCCCACCTGCTGAAGCACCAACAAGTTCACAAGTGACTGCAGGGAACGGATTCTGCTGTTTGCTGTTACTATGATCCAGGGAGTTCATCAATTTTGTTCCAAAAGGTTTGCTGCAGATAAAGCAAACCTTGACACTGCTCGTGGAGCCTACTGCAGACTCCAATCCAAAGAAAATTAGAATTGGATGTCATAGCCTTGAGATAAAAGGGGAATGGATGAGTGAATGCACTGTTCAGTGAGTGAGCATCGTTCACATGGACACAGTGAGGTTATGTCACGGTGAGGAACCAGACAGAGATTAAAGATGTGGAGTTGATGCTGCGGAAACTGATAGAAGCCCTTCACTAGTTTTCAACACAGTTAAATAGAGGAAAGTAAATACAAAGTGGGTTAATGTGTAAATCACTGCCTGGGTTTGTCGCTTTAGTTAGCTGCAAAGCAGATAAGCTAGTCCTGACTTGTGCAGGACATTGGTGAGGCTTCTTCTGGAGTACTGTGTCCAGTTCTGGTCATCCTGTTATATTAAAGATGTTATTGAGATGGAGAAGATTCAGAAGAGATTTACCAGGATGTTGCTGGGTATGGAAGGTTTGAGCTCTAAAGAGAGGCTGGATAAGCTCGGACTTTGCTCATTAGAGAGTAGGAGATCGAGGGGTGACCTTCTCGAGGTTTATAAAATCATGATGGGTATAGATAAGGTGAATGGCAGGTGTCTTTTACAAAGGATGTGGGATTTCAAGAACAGGTGGCACATTTTTAAGGTGAGAGGAGAAAGATTTATAAAAAGACATAAGGCAACTTTTTTTTACGCGGAGAGTGGTTCATGTGTGAAATCAACTTCCGAAGGAAGTGGTGGATGCGGGTACAATTGCAATGTTTAAAAGACGTTTAGATAAGCATGCGGATAAGAAATGTTTGGAGGGATATGGGCCAAGCACAGGCAGGTGGGACTAGTTTAGTTTGAGATTATGGTCGACTCATTAAAGTTGATTCAAAACTAAGCTCTGTTGTCGAGAACGGCCACCAACACTGCTTACAAATTGTCCCTGCAGGCTGTGGGCCATTGGATGAAGTGCGTTGGGTGGATGATGTGGTCAACGTTGTCGAAGGCTGCAGAGATATCGGGAAGGGCGGGTTCACACGTGTCTCGGTCACGGAGAATGTCACATGACAAGACGCCAATTGGGGAACTGTGGTGGGGATGGAAACCCCGATTGGAGGCATTCTGAGGAAAGATGGGCACAGATTTGTGAGGTGACAAAACGTTTCGTTTTTGGAGGGGAGGTCAGAGACGTAGCAGTGGTTTGCAAAGACATCAAGGGATTTGTGCTACAAGGATTTCGTTTTTAGTTTGTTCACGGGATGTGGCCCTCGCTGGCCAAGGCAACAATGGCCCTTCCCTAATTGCCCAGAGGGCAGGTTCAGAGTCATCTTAAACAAAGAGACCTTGGGGTGCAGGTTCATATTTCCTTGAAAGTGGAGTTGCAGGTGGACAGGATAGTGAAGAAGGCTTTTGGTACACTTGCCTTTGTTACTCAGTGCACTGAGCATAGGACGTTGGTTAGGCCACTTCTGCAATTCTGCATTCAGTTCCAGTCTCCGTGCTACAGGAAAGATGTTGTGAAACTTGTAAATCTTTTCTTAACACTTTCAAGGATGTTGCTGGGCTTGGAGGGTTTGAGCCACAGGAAGAGGCTGAATAGGCTGGGGCTATTTTCCCTGGAGCATCAGAGGCTGAGGGGTGACCTCATGGAAGTTTATAAAATCATGAGGCGCATGGATAGAGTGAATAGACAAGGTCTTTTCCAGGGAGTGGGGGGGGGGGGGGGTGGAGTCCAGAACTAGAGGTGCATAGGTTTAAGGTGAGAGGGGTAAATATTTAAAAGGGACCTCAGGGGCAACTTTTTCACACAGAGGGTAGTGCGTGCATGGAATGAGCTGCCAGAGGAAGTGGGTGGGGGCTGGTACAATTGCAACATTTAAAAGGCATCTGAATGGGTACATGGATAGGAAGGGTTTAGAGAGATAGGGGCCAAACGCTGGCAAATGGGACTAGAATTATTTAGGATATCTGGTCGGCATGGACGTGTTGGACTGAAAGGTCTGTTTCTGTGCTGTAGACCTCTATGACTATATCCACATTGCTGTAGATCTGAGGATTCATGTATTGGTGACACTAGGTTAATGTTTACTCCTTAAAGGACATTAGTGAACAAGGTGGGATTTTATGACGACACAAGAAAAAGAGTAAACCAATTGGCTCTTCAAGCCCTTACGATCATGGCTGGTCTGATTTTAATCTCTCTGTCCCCAATAATCTTTATCCCCTTCAGTCACCGAGAACCAATCTACCGTTGCCCTAAACCGCTGAAAGACTCTGCCTTTGGGACCATTGCCATTAGCCTGGCCTCCAATTGCAGATTCTGTTTCACTTGAACTTTCAGCATCTGGGATTTCTCCCCAGCACTTTCGGGTCAGGTTCAGGCTCATGAATCCAGGGATGTCCCTATTGTACCACAAAGCGAGAGCGAGAGAGAGAGAGAGAGAACTGATAACTATACAAGTGAAAATGGAGGCTGTCGGGCGATCCAGAGTTTAGTGGGTTTCGGGTTTTTGGAAGAGGAGGTAGATGCCACAGGCAGGCTGGTTCAGGAGTTGACAGGGTTGGCTTATGAGGAGAGATTGAGTAAACTGGGACTGTACTCATTGGAATTTAGATGAATGATCTTATAGAAACATATAAAATTATGAAGGGGGTAAGAGAGAAGCAAGGAGGTTGTTTCCACTGGTGGGTGAAACTAGAACAAGAGGGCATTGCCTCAAAATAAGGGGGGAACAGATGTAGGACTGAGTTGAGGAGGATCTTCTTCCCCCAAAGGGGTGGGAGTCCATGGAATTCCCTGCCCAGTGAAGCAGTTGAGGCTACCACCTAGAATATTTTTAAGGTGAAGATAGGTTATTGAATAGTAAAGGAATTCAGGGTGATGGTGAGCGGGCGGGTAAGTGGAGCTGAGTCCATGAGAGAGATCAGCCATAATCTTATTGAATGGCAGAGCAGGCTCGAGGGGCTAGATGGTCCACTCCTGCTCCTATTTCTTATGTTCTTAAGACAGGGTGAGGGACAACATGAGGGAGTGATGGGAGAGAAACTAAAGGAAGATGTGTGTTCAAGGCTCTGCAACAGTGTGGACCCAGTGGGCTAGTGCTGGAAGGGAGGGAAGCAGCAGAGGCAACTGATTAGTGACAGAGGAACTCCTTGCATTTGGAGCTGAGGATGCAGGGGAGGAGGAGAGCCCTTTCAAAAGGAACTCGGTGGTGTTACAGATATTAAATCTACCATGTGTCTAACGCAAAGCTGATTTGTGTAACTTCTGTCCAGAATGTTAATCGTAATAGCTAGGCCTGAGCCACGTTTGCTGTTGTCTGTTGGGGGTTTTATCTCCGCTGATGTCAATAAACCCTGTAACGGGGGGAGAATTAAATTTTCTGGCAAGTGGTTTGATTTTGTTTGTAACTGTTACCGTTCAAATAAAGTACCTGTCTTCAGCCCATTTTGCTGGACCAATCTAAACAGTGATTTGCTTGCACATTGGAAGCAATATGGTCCCTGTACTTAATGGGGTCTGCCTTACATTTGGAACCGCAGATGCAGGCCAAGTGAGGTCTTTGTGGAACAGCTTCTGTTCTGTCTGCAATCTGGACCCTGAGTCGCAATCGTCAGGCCTCAGCGCAGACCTGGCGTGGCGGCCTCTCAGCCCAGCGTGGTGATCTCCCTTCCCAGTGTGGTGGTGTCTCAGGGCGGATTTCTATACCTGGTGCGGCCTCAGCATGGATATCTGGTCTCGAGGTGGTTCCAGAGTGATCTCCCGGTCTCTAGAACCTCAAAGTGAAGACTGCTACAGTCTGGAGTCAAGGCCCAGTGCAGACTGGACGCTAGGTGCAAGCGTGCACTGGGTTGGTAGGACAGTTGTTCTGAACTTTTTATTTCTGTATTTTCTAATTTATTCCTACGATCTGCAATGCTGGACTTGTTATTTCTTTATTTTCTAACGTTTTTCACACGAAGAACTTGTACTGAAGAACTGTAGCTAGGTACTTTTGGACCTAAGATGGCACTGTAAGTGGCAAGTTGCAAACTTTTCACCACTGATTTGAGTACGTGTGACATTAAAGCAAACGTTCATTCATTTATTCATTTCATTTCAGTTCAGTTCATTTATTCATTTGTTCATTTCACTTCAGTTCAGTTCAGTTCAATCACTTTGACTCACCTCCACTCTGATTTCTTGTTCTCGACCTCCCACCCTGTCCCACATGTAACCTGTGGGTTTCCACAGGGACCAAAGCAGGGACCACTCCTGTTTACAATATAGATTAATGACTTGGAGGAAGGAAGTGAATGTACTTCAGGCAAATGTGCAGATGACGCAAAAAGAGACAGAAAGGCGAGTTGGGAGGGGGCAATAACAATGGTTAAGTAAGTGGGCAAAATGTTGCAGATTGGCGTATAATGCAGGAGCCGTTCATTTTGGAAGGTAGGACAAAAGAATAGAGTATTGTTTAAATGGAGTAAAGCTGCAACACAAAGAGTCATGAGGGGGACTTGTACACAAAACACAGAAGGCTAGCACACAAGGGCAGCAGGTAATCAGGAAGGGCTAATGGGATGTTGGCCCTGATTTCAAGGCGGAGGTGGGGTTGGAGAATAAGAGTTGGAAGGTCTGACTACAACTGTACAAGGTGCTGGTTGAGACCACATCCAGAGGACTGTGAGCAGTTTTGGTCCCCTTATTTAGGGAAGGATGTCATTTCGTTGGAGGCAGTTCGGCGAAAGCTCACTAGCATGATCCCCAGCATTGTCTTATGATTAAAGACTAAATAGACATGATTCACTGGATGTTGAGAAGAATGAAAGGTGATCTTGTTGAAACGTGCAGGGTTCTTAAGGAGCTTGGCAGGGTGGAGAGGTTTCCCTTCATGGGAGAGTCTGGGACCAGAGGGCATAGTCTCAGAATGAAAGCGGGGCCAATTGAAGACTGAGATGAGGAGGAATTTCTTCTGTCAAAGGATTGTGAGAGTTTGGAACTCCTTGCCACAGAGAACTGTGGGGCCAGAGAGTCCTTGTGTACATTTAAGGCTGAGATAGATTCTTGATCAGTTGAGAAATCAAGGGTTATGGGGAAAGGGCAGGAAAGTGGGCATGAGGAATGTTGGATCAGCCATGATTCTGTTGGACATCATACTGAGACCTCTGCTGGAGTACTGCATCCAGTTCTGGTCACCCTGTTGTAGGATGGATATTAAGCTGGAGAGGGTTCAGAAGAGATTTAACCAGGATGTTGCCAGGAATGGAGGGTTTGAGTTATAATGAGAGGCTGGTTAGGCTGGGACTTTTTTCACTGGAGCGTAGGAGGTTGAGGGGTGACCTTTATGGAGGTTTATAAAATCAAGAGGGATATAGATAAGGTGAATAGTGGGTGTCCTTTCCCCAATGTGGGGTATTTCAAGACTAGGGGTATATTTTTAAAGTGGGAGGAGAAAGATTTGTAAAGAACAAAAGGGGCAACTTTTTTCATACAGTGTCATTTGTGTATAGAATAAACTTCCAGAGGAAGTGGTGGATGTGGGTACAGTTACAATGTTTAAAAGACATGAATAAGAAATGTTTGGAGGGATATGGCCCAAGTGCAGGCAGGTGGGACTAGTTTAGTTTGGGATTATAGTCGGCATGGACTGGTTGGACTGAAGGGTTTGTTTCCGTGTTGAATGACTCTGACTCCATGAATAGTAGAGCAGGACCGATGGGCCAAATGGCCTGTTTCGTCTCCTGTGGTCTTATGAGTCCAGTGAAACTTGTGGGAGCTGGGTGAAGAGAAGTTCATCTTTCGATTCGGCACTTGATAATTCACCGGACAACACGTGGAGTTTTGCACTTTTGAAGCCAACAGCGTGTTGTCAGGATGCAATGATGTCAGGGCTGGCCCAACCCCTCTACTCCTGCATTTGGCCTATACCCATAAATATCGTTTAGGTTAGCAAATATCTATCAATGTCAGATTCAAAATTTACATTCAGAAGTCACTTGAAGCAGAGTGTTTGAAACCTCTATCCAGTTTTGCATGGGGAAATCGCAATCAATGAGGTCTACAGCACAGGAAAAAGGGGTCCCACAGCGAATTGCCTCCACACCGGTCAAAAAACATGCACCTAACAAATCTAACCCCTCTTTCCAGCACTTGGCCCATACCCTTGTCATTGCAAGTGCACATCTACATGCTTCCATTGAATCCCTACAGTATAGAATCAGACCATTCAGCCCATCGGTCCACACTGGCCTTCTGAAGAGTGGGTCCCATCTTAATCCACCCTATCCCTTTAACTCTGCATTTTCCATGGCTAACCTGCACATTCCTGGGCACTACGGACAATTTAGCATGGCCAGTCCACCTAACTTGCTCATCTTTGGAATGTGGGAGGAAACCCACGCAGATACAGGAGAATGTGCAAACTCCACACAGATAGTGGCTCAAAGGGGGAACTGAACCTGATTCCCTGGCACCAAGGGGCAGCAGTGCTAACCAGGGAGTGACTGTGCCGTGCCTTTCTTCAATGTTATGAGGGTTTCTGCCTCTCCCGCCATTACAGGCAATGAGTTCTGGATTACCACTATCCTCTGGGAGAAAAACAAGTTTCCTTGCATCCAACCCTCCCCCCCACCCCACCCAAACCTCCTGCCCCTTTCCTTAAATCTGTATCCTCTGATCATCGATCCCTTCCTGAATACTAAATCTATGCCCCTCACATTTTCCATACAGACACGTCACAGCTTGGTATGGCAACTGCTTTTACCAAGACTGCAACAAATTACAGAGTCGTGGACACAGCGCAGCCCATCGTACAAACCAGCCTTCCTTTTGTTGACTCCGCCTTAACTTTCCAAATCCTTGGGAAAGCAGTCAACATAATCAAAGAGTCCTGCCACCCTGGTTACTCTCTCTTCCACCCTCTTCTGTCAGGCAGAAGATACAAAAGTTTGAAGACACGTACCAACAGATTCAAGAACAGCTTCTTCCCTGATGTTATCAGACTCACAAATGCGCCTCTCATATATTCGAGTTGATCTTTCTCTGCGCCTTCTCTGTAGCTGTAACACTACATCCTGCTTTTCTACTATCCTGATGCACTTATGTAAGGCATGATTAGCCCGCAAAACAATACTTTTCACTGTATCTTGGTACATGTGCCAGTAATAAATCCAATCAAATCAAATCCATAGCTTCCTACCTCATAGTCCCCCAAATCCGCACAGCCTACTTCTACTTCTTTCCCAAAATCGACCAACAGGACTGCCCCTGACAGACCTACTGTTTTAGCTTGTTTGTGCCCCACTGAGCTTACTCCTTCCAATTTATCTCTATTTTATATCCCCCCGTTCAGTCTCTTCCCACCTACATTTGTGATTCTTCTGACCCTGTACATCACTTCTGTCATTTCCATTTGTCTGGTCCTAGCTGCTGTCTCCTCACTGTCGATCTGCACTTGCTGTAAACATCTATCCAACTTCAGGACACTCTGAAGGCTCATCGTGTCTTCCTTGAAAAGGAAGGTTGCATGGTCTGCAACCTCCAGTATCACCCTTCTTCTTGCTGTGCTTAGTTGCCTTTGAACTGAATGGTTTGCTCGGCCATTTCAGAGGGAAGCTGACAGCCATATTGCTGTGGGTCTGGAATCACATGTAGGCCAGACTAGGTGAGGATGGCAGATCGCCTTCCCTGAAAGACATTAGTGAACCAGATGGGTTTTGCCCCAACAATGGATTTCTAAATCCAGATTATTATTGAATTCAAATTCGACTATCTACCATGGCAGGATTCAAACCTGGGTGCCTGGAAAAATAACTGGATTTATCGTTAAAACCACTAGGTCATCATTTCTCCTATTAGTGAAATGATTAGGATTAACCTCCCCTATTAGCATTAATTTACCAGATGGATTTTCCTGAAAATTAAGGATGGATTCACGGTCATCACTAGACCCTTAATTCCAGATTTTTATTGAATTCAAACTTTACCAACTGCAACACGGTGGGATTCGAACCTTGGTCCCCAGAACATTGAAACAAAACAAAGAACTGCTGGAAATCTGAAACAGAAACAGAAATTGTTGGAGAAACTGAGCAGTTCCAGCAGAATCTGTAGAGAAATAGGAGTCACTGGCCTCAAAACGTTAACTCTGTTTTCTCTCTCAATAGATGCTGAGTTTCTCCAGCAAATTCTATTTTTGTTCGCCCAGAACATGACCTGGGTCTCTGGATTAAGCAGTCTGGTGATAGTGGGTCATCTCCTCATTGTGGTTTATGTGGAACATCCCTTGTACTTAGTTAAGGAAGAAGAGCGCTGCTAAATTTCTCTGCTTTTGTTTCATGGTTCACTCCCATTGGTTGGCAAACCCTGCTCCTATGATGCTGCTTGACCTGCTGTGTTCATCCAGCCCCATGCTTGTTATCCCGGCCCCATTCACTCCGAGATAACAAGGTGTGGGGCTGGATGAACACAGCAGGTCAAGCAGCATCATAGGAGCAGGAAAACTTGACGTTTCCGGCCTAAACCCTTCATCAGAAAACTCCCATTGGTTGGAGGACCAGCCGGCCCATTCACTCCCATTGGTTGGAGGACCAGCCGGCCCATTCACTCCCATTGGTTGGAGGACCGGCCCCATTCACAGTCCTCCAGCCCTGCCCCTATTCACTCTGAATGGTTGGAGGACCAGCCTCGTTCGCTTCGATTGGTTGGATGGCCAACCCTTCCCCGGCTCCAGCCACGCCCCCTCTATTTATTCCGGTTGGTTGGAAGACCAGCCCCATTCTCGGCCCGCCCTCCTCCCCGCCCCTTTTTACTCCGATTGGTTGGTGGGCCAGGCGCTGTCCATTGGTCCCGCCCCCATCCTTTCACTTCGTTTGCTTTCTATTGGTTGGAGCTGCTGACAATCATCCGGGACGCGTGTCAAACAGGGGCATGCGTGCTGCGGGTGCGAAGGCTGCCCCGCAGAACGCATGCGCGGTCCCCACCTTTGTGCAGATCCATGTTTTGGTTCCAGTACCAGGCTTTTTATTGTGTTCCAATTGCACAGAGTTTGTTAAAAGGAGAAGAGTTATCCAGAATGTTGTTGTATGTTTTGATCCAGCCCAGGGAGGAAGGAAGAGTGTGTAAGAGTGAGATCTGTGCTGGAATTGAGGACTGTTTATAAACTCCTTTTACAGGGCATTGGAGGCAGGGAATGTGACTCCTCCCCCTCCACAATATCATGTTAAGGGCTGGCCGAGTGACTGCGTTTATCAGGAGGTGAAGATCATCGGCTTCTGAATGTGGAAAGAGAGTCACTTCTTGGTTCTGTATGTGGGGAAATCATTTCAAACTTCACCCAGACTGAAAATACACTACCCAAGTGAGATTGTTCCAGCGAACTGACTGTGGAAAGAGATTTAACCGCTCGCACAGACTGAGAGAGAGTGTTCCAGCTAACTGACTGTGGAAAGAGATTTAACCGCTCGCACAGACTGAGAGAGAGTGTTCCAGCTAACTGCCTGTGGAAAAAGCTCTGACCAGTTACACAGCTGAAGAAAAGCGCCACACCAATCACAACGGAAAAAGGACTGAGTGTGGCTTCAACCGGGAGTTGTACACAGGCACCTGCAACATGGAGAAGCCGTGGAAATGTGAGGACTGTGGGAAAAAATTCACCACTCCCTTCCGACTAGAAGTCCATCGGCGCATTCACACCGGGGAGAGGCCGTTCACCTGCTCCGAGTGCGGGAGGAGGTTCACTCAGTCGTCGGGCCTTTCTCTGCACCAGCGGGTTCACACCGAGGAGAAGCCATTCAGCTGCACAACCTGTGGGCAGGGGTTCAAGTCTGCCTCCCTGCTTGCCGAGCACCAGCGGATTCACACAGGGCAGAAGCCGTTCGCCTGCTTTGTGTGCGGGGAGAGATTCGATCAGATAGACGCCCTCCAGTCCCACCACTGCCTTCACACCAAGGAGGATCCATTCATCTGCGCGTCCTGCGGGAAGACCTTCAGGCGGACAGTGGACCTCAGAGAGCACCGACGCACTCACAGAGGGGAGCAGCCGTTCACCTGCTCCGTGTGTGGCAAGGGGTTCCCATGGTCGTCCCAGCTGCTGACACACCAGCGAGTCCATAGTGTGGATCGGCCGTTCAGCTGCTCCGTCTGTGGGAAGGGATTTGCTCAGGCATCCCAACTGCTTAGGCACCAGCGCGTTCATAAGTGACTGCTGTTAATTCAGATTGTCCACAATCGATAGTCTAACACTATTAGGTTTGTTTCTGCTGTCGTTAACGGTCCCAATAACAAGCCAGAGTTTAATGTTTCAACCATTGTTCAGAGGTTTTTTTTTGTAAAGGTGCAAATCTTTCTCCTTCATTCAAGAGCTCTCACCAGGAACTCGTTTGTAATAAAATGACAGACATTTGCTTCTATCCTAAATGGATCTTTGGTGCGAAATCTACAAATCAGTTCCACCAATGAACATCTCTGATCAGAAACTGTCCATGAATCGTTGCTGACAATCCACCCACGTTCTGCGCTGTGACCTCTCCATTCCGAGGTTAAATTATGGAGGAGCGTGAGATAGTGAAATATGTTACAGGCTGAGAGTGGTGAAGCTTTGGAAGTCGCCGTGTTCAGTTATTCCTGACGCAGCAGCAGTAGCAACATGTGGGAAAGGCAGAAGCCATGACGTGGACTAGTTTGAGAATGCCTTCATCTGAGATAACGCGTGTCGCTGAAGCGAAAAGCATAGCTGACCTGATGCATAGCATCAACCCCACAATCTTTCCATCAAGGTCAGCAAAACGAAGGAGCTGGTCATCGACTTCAGGAGTAGAGGGCTCGCCCCTGTCTGCATCGATGGTGCTGAAGTGGAGATGGTCGAGAGCGTCAAGTTCTGGGGAGTGATGATCACCAACAATCTGTCCTGGTCCGCCCACATCAATGTGCCGGTCAGAAAAGCACAACGATGCCTCTACTTCCCCAGGAGGCTAAGGAAATTAGTCATGTCCAAAAGGACTCTTAGCAATTTTTATAGATGCACCATAGAAAGCATCCGATCTAGATGCATCACGGCTTGGTAGGGCAGCCTGCTTCACCCAGGACCATGAGAAACTACAGGGAGTTTTGACGCAGCCCAGTCCATCACGCAAACCAGCCTTCCATCTACTGACTCCGTCTGTACTTCCTGCTACCTCGGAAAAGCAGCCAACATCATCAAAGACCCCCTCCCACCCCGGTTATGATCTCTTTCCCCCCGCCCTTCCATCGGGCAGAAGATACAAAGGTTTATATAGGTGTACAGAAACAGATTCAAGAGTAGCTTTTGCCCAGCCATTGTCTGACTCATGAACGGACCTTCTCAAATGTTAATCTCTCTCTCCGCACCTTCTCCGAGGCTGTAACACTGTATCCTGCACTCTGTTCTGTTACCCCGATGCACTTTGTGTGGTACAATCCGCTTGCAGGGCACACAAAACAACACTTCTCGCCGTGTTTCAGTACGGTGATGACAATAAATCAAATTTAGACTCAACAGCTAGAACACTGCCAAACTTGAGAGCAACCAAAGGCCATTGTATGCAGTTGTGGGGTGAGATATGTGCGAATAAACCCTGGATCGACCAACGTCAAGTCCATTCCCTTCTGCCTGTGACACTGCCTGGTTTGATCGGGTATTTCAGTCTCCTGTTGGGTTGCTTCCCGTGAAATTCACAGATGATGAAGTCCTCCCTGAAAGAAACAAACAGGTGGATGACAGGTTGAAAACTCAGTAAAGTGTGAGCTATACTCTGTGGCTTAGTACTTCATTCCTGCACCATAATGTGTTCAATCTCATTGGTGTTTGATGGCAGCATCATTTGACGAACTCCTATGGCTCCCTGGACTCATTGAGTTGCACGAGGGATCCCTTGAGCTCGAAAAGGTCATCCAGTTGCTTACCAGGAAAAACCAGGATTCCCAGCCAAACTGCTTGAACGCTGAAAGGCCTGTCCGCTGCCACGCGTTCGCGCCCTCCTTCTCTCTGAATTAAGATCCATTCCTCAGGACAATCACAGATCACCGTAACACGCAAATGCTACAGATGAGATTGCAATGACCGCAGGTTTGGCTCATTCCTCAAAGTTGCAGGGAAGGGGTTCAAAATGCTCCCCTGTAGTCGCAGGCCAGGAATGCAGTTCAGTTTCCATCCGGCAAATTGACAGCGGGATGTGATCTTCTGCAGCTACAAGATAACTGAAATGTACCACCTTACCTTCTGGTTCGTGGATTGCACTGAACCATTGTTAGCAGATTAGGACTCGGCAAGATTTGGAGAAAAACTAGTTATCCACCAAAACCCCATAGTCTGACCCACCCCTTTAACAACCGCAAGCCCCATCTGACATCATTGTGTCTGTCAGTTTCAGGGAGAGAAATGGAGTGAAACTGACACCAGTGTTAAAATCAATAACCCTCAACGATGTCTTATAACTGTGAATAGCAATAACTGCTCTCTACGAGATGTGACATTGAATAGTGAGACGAGGGACTGGAGGGAGGTGACAGCCTAGTGGTTTATTGCTGTTCTGTTAATCCAGAGACCCAGGTGATATTCTACAGACCTGGGTTCAAATCCTACCATGCCAGATGGTGGAATTTGAATTTAATAAAGAAACAAATTTGGAATTAACTGTCTAAATGATGACCATGAAACATTGTTGATTGTCAGGAAAAGCCCATGTGGTTCACTAATGCCCTTTAAGGAAGGAAACTGCCATCCTTATCTGGTCTGGCCGATATGTGACTCCAGACCAACAGCAATGTGGTTGTCCCTTAACTGCCCTCTGGGCAACTAGGGGTGGGCAATAAAGGCTGGCCTAGCCAGCAACGCCCTCATCCTGTGAATGAGTGAGGAAGAATGAAATCAGTACATTTGAACTCCTGAAAGGGGATTGTTTTAGGTAAGCTCATTAAACTCAAGAAGGATGATTCCCCAGATCGAAATGGATTGCATCTCGGGAAAAAGGCAGCAGAGCCATTTCCACACATTTTTAATTCTTCGCTTAAACATTTGCGGAGGCAGAAGACTGCTGGTCAGTTAACGCACTCCCTGCATTTAATACAGCCAATCTTAGACCAGTCGTAGAGTGGCTCAGCACGGAAACAGACCCCACAGTCCAACCAGTGCATCCCCTCTGCAAACCCAAACTAAACTAGCTCCACCTGCCTGCGCTTGGCTCATAAGCCTCCCAGCCTTTCCTAAGCATTTTCTTATCTCAATGTCTTTTAAGTGTTGTAACTGTACCCACATCCGCCACTTCCTCTGGAAGTTCATTCCACTCATGAAACACTCTCTGAATAAAAAGTCGTCCCTCGTGTCTTTTTTAAATCTTGCACTTCTCACCTTAAAAATATGTCCCCTAGTCTTGAAATCCCCCACCCTAGGGAAAAAAAACACCTACCATTCACCTTACCTATACCCGTCATGATTTTATAAACCTCTATAAGGTCACCCTTCAGTCTCCTACACTCCAGACTACCCAACCTCTCCTTATAACTCAAACCTTCCATTCCTAGCAACATGTTGGTAAATGAATGAAATGTTGCAGAAGAGGCCTCACCAATGTCCCGTACAACCTCTACATAAGGAAGGAATGTTAATAAAATCCCCCTGAAGGGGGCTTGGAAAACATGAACAGGAAAGGAATGAAACGTACAGCTCAGGACTAGGCCACTCAGCCCCTCGAGCCTGTTCGGCCATCCAATAAGATCGCGGCTGTTCTTCCTGCTGACCCCTATTAACCTGTCACCCCTTTGCTTCATAAGGATCAATATTAATACTACCCTAACCATGTTCACTGTAAGTCCACCACCTTTTCAGGAAAAGGCTTCCCTTGCTCAGACCTTTGAGTGTAGGAGTTGGGGACGTCATGTTGACGTTGTACAGGACATTGATGAGGCCCCTTCTGGAGTACTGTGTCCAGTTCTGGTTGCCCTGTAATAGGAAGGATGTTATTAAACAGGAGAGGGTTCAGAAAAGATTTACCAGGATGTCACTGGGAATGGAAGATTTCAGGTATAAAAATAGGCCGGGCTGGGACACTTTTCACTGGAGCGTAGGAGGTTGAGAGGTGACCTCATCGAGGTTTATAAAATCATGAATGGTATAGATAAGGTGAATGGTTAGGGTCTTTTCGCTAGGGTGGGTGAGTTGAAAACTGGAGAGCATATTTTTAAGGTGAGAAGGGAAAATTTAAAAAAGGACATGAGGAGCAACTTTTTTGTACACAGAGTGCGGCTTGTGTATGGCATGACCTAGCAGAGGAATTGCTGGATGTGGGTACACCATTTAAAAGACATTTGGGTATGTACATGAATAAGAAATGTTTGGAGGGATATGGGCCAGGAGCAGACAGGTGGGACCAGTTCAATTTGGGATTAGGGTTGGCATGGACTGATTGGACCGAAGGGTCTGGAATCCCTGGAATGGTCGGCCTAACATACGATGAAAGGCTGAGGATCCTGGGATTGTATTCATTAGAGTTTAGAAGGTTGAAGGAAGATCTAATAGAAACTTACAAGATAATGCATGGCTTAGAAAGGGTGGACGCTGGGAAGTTGTTTCCGTTAGGTGGGGAGACTAGGACCCATGGGCACAGCCTTAGAATTAGAGGGGGTCACTTTAGAACGGAAATGAGGAGACATTTCTTCAGCCAGAGAGTGGTGGGCCTGTGGAATTCATTGCCACGGAGCGCAGTGGAGGCTGGGACATTGAATGTCTTCAAGGCAGAGATTGATAAATTCTTGATCTCGCAAGGAATCAAGGGCTACGGGGAGAGTGCGGGTAAGTGGAGTTGAAATGCCCATCAGCCATGATTAAATGGCGGAGTGGACTCGATAGGCCGAATAACCTTACTTCCACTTCTATGTCTTATGGTCTGTCTCCATGTGGTATGATTCTAGACTCTCTGAGAGAAAAATCAGTTTTTCTCGTCTCTGTTTTAGATGGGTGGCTTCTCATTTTTTCACACTGTGACCGCTAATTTCCAGATTCTCCCATGAGGGGAAAAGTCCTCTATCCACCCAACCTGTCAGGATCTTACACATTTCAGTCAAGTCAGCCTTGACTCATCTAATACAGCGAATATAAACCAAATTGTGCGACCTTTCCTCAGAAGACTTTTTCCAGGTATCAGTTTAATAAATCTACTGTGAGCTCATCCCAATCTTCATTGAAAGTGACCAGGATTGCACACAGTCCTCCCTGTGTGGGCTCAGCAATGCCTTGTATCACTGAAGCACAATCTGTTTTGTATTCAATTTCCCTCACAATAATACACCAGTTTCCCTAATTACTGTACCTCCGGACCAATTAATAAGGTAAAGGTGATAGGCTTAGATTTGAAAACATGGGAGGAGTCTCAAATGCAGCATAAGCTCTGGCAAGGACTGATTGGATCGGAAGTCCAGTTTACATATGTCTGTGTAAACCCTCAGAAGGCTTCAACTCATTGTCCAACCTGGAGAGAGAGAGAGATGCGAGAATCCCCGCAGTGCGGAGAAACTTCATAAATGTGGGGGCTCTGTTCCCCATCCCACCTGGAGATACACTGGCATAGTCATTGGGGAACAGGCCGTTCACCTGCATCACATGGCGTCAGCAAAGACAGAGTTAGGAGAAAGCCTGTGTGTGAGAAGACACCAAGCCTTCGAAGACTGTCTGGAAGAATGATGCTGCTCCTTCACGTGTTAATATAGCCTGTAGGTGCTTATTCTTTATTCGTCAGTGTTTTAATATAATTAGTAAGCGTTCTGTACTTTGTGAGTGTGCTCGTATAATCTGTAGGTGTCGTGTAATTTTGTGGTGGTGTCAATATAGCCTATACGTGTTGTGTTCTTCCTTTGTTAGTGTGTTAATATACTCTACAGCAGTTTGTGTTCTTTCTTCATGAGTGTTCACGTAGTCTTTTGGAGTCGTGCTTTTAGTTTGTCAGTGTTAATGCTGTCTGTACATTTTGCATCCTTTCTTTGTCTGTGTGTCATGTAGTCTTTGAAGTTCTGTTCTTTCAGTGCGAATGTCATCTGTCGGTGATGTGTTCTTTCTTGGTCAGTGTTAATATAGTCTGTTGGAGCTGTGTTCTTTATTTGTCAGGGTGTTAATATAATTTGTCAGCAGGGTTCTGTACTTTCTTTACCAGTGTGCTAATATAATCTGTAGGTGTTGTGCACTTTTATGGTGTTAATATAGCTTGTAGTAGTTGCGTTCTTTATCGTCAGTGTGCTAATGTCGTCTGTAGGTGTTGTGGTCATCTTTCTTCAGTATTAATACAGCCTGGAGGTGTTGTGTTCTTCTTTCATTACTGTTAATATAATCTGTAGGTGTTGTGCACTTTTCTTGACAGTGTTACTATAGACTGTAGGTTTGTTTTTTGGTCAGTATATTAATGTAGCCGGCAGGTATTCTTGCTTTGTTCGTGTGTTAATGTAATCTGTATGTTTTGCGTCCGTTTTTAGCGTGTTAATATGGTCTATAGGATTAATGTTTTTTCTGTCAAAAGTGTCAATATAAGCTGTAGGTGCGGTGTACTTTTTGTGTATCGACATAGCCTGTGGGATTCGTATTCTTTCTTTGTCAGTGTGTCAATATAGGCTTTGCAATGGTGTTCTTTCATTGTCAGTGTTAATGTCATTTGTAGGACTTGTGTTCTTTCTTCGTCAGTGTGTTAATATAGCCTATAGGTGTTCTTCCCATGTTGGTACGTTAGTGTACTCTGTAGGAGCTGTGTTCTTTGTTTGTCAGCGTTAATGCAATCTTTGGAGCTCTGTTCTTTCTTCGTCAGTGTGTTGGTATAGTCTGTAGGTGTTCTTTCTTCGTCAGTGTTAATATAAACTGTAGCTGTGTTCTTTTTTGTCTGCGTGTTAATATAGTCTGTCACTTTTGTGTTCTGTCTCTGCCTGTGTTTTGCTCTGCAGCGTGGAATCTGTGCAGGTGAAGCCATGCTTTGAACCTGCCTGTACCAGTTTAGCACAGGAAGAGAAGTTGAATTATGGAGGTTCTGTGTAATCGCAGAGGAAACGTGTGTTTTCCCATGGACAGGTGAAAGCGATGACATGTAGACGCCTGGGACTGGACAAGAGCCCGCACGATTGTGGAACGAAATATCCATTGGCATTTCTCAGTGGTTGCATCTGTCCCACCAATGAATGGTGTGTGTGAACATTCAAGCAGTTCCATCAAAGGGCTTGAAGGACAAAGGAAAGTAAGAAAGCTGCAAACTACACAAGACTAGCAGAAGGTCCGGGGGAAAAAAGGTGACGGTGCCAGCCAAGTACTACTGGAGGCACAGAGCTCACGTAGTTCTGTAAATCACAGCCTGACATTTAGCTTTAGAGTATACATTTGTTTGGGCTTTTTCTGAATAAAGCAGCTCCCTATCTGAACTGTATGGTTCTGTTTAATCCTGCTGCAAGTATGGGGTTCAATGTTCACATCATGGCCCAGTAGAAGATGGTCGACTGGTCTTGACATCAAGGAGCCCGAGCAAAACTGGAATCAATGGGCAAACTCTCCGGTGGTTGGAGTCATACCTGGCACATATGAAGATGGTTGTGGTTGTTGGAGGTCAGTCATCTCAGCTCCAGGACATCTCTGCGAGAGTTCCTCAGGGTAGCGTCCTCGGCCGAACCACCTTCAGCTGCTTCTTCAATGACTTTCCCTCCATTGTAAAGTCAGACGTGGGGATGCTTGCACAATGTTCAGCACCATTCGTGACTCCTCAGACAATGAGGCAGTCTGTGTTCAAACTCAGCAAGACTCGGCACAATTTCCAGGCTTGGGAATGACAAATTGGTAAGTAACATTTGCACCACACAAATGCCAGGCAATGACCATCTCCAACAAGAGAATCTAACCATTGCCCCTTGATGTTTAATGGAATTGCCATCACTGAACGCCCCACTATTAACATCCTGAGGGTTACCTTTGACCAGAAACTGAACATGGACCAGCCCCTCATAAACACAGCAGCTACAAGAGCAGGTCAGAGGCTGGGAATCCTGTAGCGAATCACTCACCTCCTGACTCCCCAAAGCCTGTCCACCATTGGCAGGGCACAAGTCAGGAGTGTGATGGAATACTCCCAACTTACCCTGGATGGAGGCAGCTCCCAAGAAGCTCGACACCATCCAGGGACAGAGCAGCCCCCGCTCGACTGGCACCACATCCACGAATATCCACCTCCTCCGCCGTCAATGCTCTGTAACAGCGGTGTGTACCATCTACAAGACGCACTGCAGCAACTCACCGACGCTCCTCAGACAGCACTTTTTAAAACCCCCCCCCCCCCCCCCCCTTTAAAGGAGAAGGGGGGGGGGGGGCAGCAGATACATGGGAACACCAGCCCCCTGCGAGTTCCCCCTCTGAGCCACTCCCCACCCCAAAAATATCAGCCATTCCTTCGGTGTCACTGGGTCAGAATCCTGGAACTTCTTTCCGATCAGCACAGTGGGCATCCCTACACCCCAAGGACTGTGGAAGATCAAGAAGGCAGCTCACCATCACCTTCTCCAGGGCAGTGAAGGCAGGTGACACTCACATCCCGTGAATGAATAGAAGAAAATCTGCAAATCTTCTCCCTTTGGTCCCTTGTAAACACAGTTTATAAAGGTCATCACTGGGAGTACTTGGTGGAAATTTAGCAGAGGTTAGTTTCTGTTTTGTCTCCATTCAGTTGGTGGCAAATACTGGAGCCTTTTGCCATTGATCTGTTGCGCTTCCTCACCTTTGAGGATGGGAATACAGCAAACTTTGTTTTAACTGGCACCTTCCGAACCTGATAAACTGGCAAAAGTAATTTATCTGAAATACTGTAACTTTATTGTATCACTCGCAACCTCCATGATGTCCAAGTGGTCAGTTGAGGGTGCGAGTGAGAAGGCTCTCTGCTGCTAAGTTTTGTTTAAGGCAGAGTTGCACTGTTATGAAAGTTATTTATGCAGTAAATAAAGCATAACCCTGATGTGTCTACCCCCTGAATATGTTTCTGTTACTTTGTATGTGCTTTTACATTAGTTTCCAGGACCTTAGAATCAAATCATAGAATCCATTCTAGGGACACAGGCCATTCGGCCCATTGAGTTCACACCAACCCTCCTAAGAGCATCCCACTCACCTACCCAATCCCTGTAACCCTGCATTTCCCATGACCAATCCACCTAGTCTATACATCCCTGGACACTATGGGACAACTTAGCATGGCCAATCCACCCTAACCTGCACATCTTTGGACTGTGGGAGGAAACCGGAGCATCCGGAGGAAACCCACACAGACATGGGGGAGAACGTACAAACTCCACACAAACAGTTGCCCGAGGGTGGGACTGAACCTGGGTCCCTGGCACCGTGAGGCCGCAGTGCTAACCACCAAGCCACCCTGAACCTCTTGATTAACTGGAATATTTGATCAACAGTTACACTCCTGTAGGTACCAGTTAACAAAAAAAGTTTGCTGTATTTGCAGAGTCTCCACCTCAGAACGGCACATGGCAGGATTACAGAGCTTAGATTTCTACATCTAATGCACATTGCTCTGCTATTCAGGCACAGAAGTTGTTTTCTGTCAAAGAACACCAGAGACACTCAGCAGGTCTGGCAGCATCTGTGGAGCGAGACACAGAGGTGACGGTTAGAGTCCGGTGAGCTGATTCCTCTCCGCTGTCATCCAGCAGGTGGGGCTAGATTGCCGAGTTTCTTCAGCACTGTTTTTGTCTGTTTCAGATCCCTCTTTGTTTAAGAGAAGTTCGTCCCCTGTAACAGCTGTTGTAGGTTGGATGCCTCGTTTTGAGGTGTGTCTGATCCTGCTCTTGGCAGGCCCTCTCGCACTCTCCACCCAAGCTTCACGGACAGGAAACTCACTACAAGGGATTTTGTTATGAACCCTATCACGTGATACATTTTTCAAAAGACCTTTGAAAAGAGAAAAGAGAAAAGAAGCACAAGAAGACATTCAATTACAATTTAAACTTCTCCGTGCCAGCTGAAAATTAATGTCTGATGCAGACTGATTTTATTTTTTAGATTTTTAATTTAAGTTTTGGAGTTTTGAATTTCGATTATGACATATGGGTTATTGAGCATCGACTAATTTGTAGGAATATCTGTAGCCATGGTGATTTCTTTAAAACAACCTTAGGGATTAACTTTCAGACCCAAAGTTTTTAAAACAAAATTCACCTTGGGGGAATGAATAAACAATTATGCACCAAGATTTTGAGAGAGAATTCTGGAACTTTTTATTGCTTAAAGAAAACATCCATAGCTTGGAGGAAAAGAAAGTGTATTGTTTTTTAAATTTTCAATTTGGGGCAGTTCTGCACGTGTTGTTGAAGATGTATCTATAAAGTAGTACAGGAGAAGATTGTAAATAGATTACGACAGAGAACAAGAGTTTAGTGACAGCCATAAATCAGACGTATTTTGATAAAACAGAGGTTATTTGAAGCCGAGTACATTTAAACTCGGGTGTGTGAAAGCTCCAGGAAGTGGCTCAGATTTTTCCAGGCAGAGAGTTGATAGTTAAATTAAGGCTAACGTGATGTTAAGACACTGATTATTTTCCTCTGATGGGAAGACTGTACAGAACTGTTTTGAGACCCGTTAAGTCATAGAGTCATACAACATGGACACAGACCCTTCTGTCCAACCAGTCCATGCCAACCATAATCCCAAACTCAACTAGTCCCACCTGCGTGTGGTCTATATCCCACCAAACCTTTCCGATTCATGAACTTATCTAAACACCTTTTCAATGTTGTAATTATATCCGCATCCATCACTTCCTCCGGAAGTTCATTCCACACACGAACTGTCTGTGTAAAATAAAGTGCTGCCACTCATGTCTTTTTTAAATCTTTCTCCTCTCACCTTAAAAGTATGCCTCCTGTTCTTGAAAACCCCTCCCTGGGGAAAAGATCCTTGCTATTCACCTTATCTGTACTCCTCATGATTTTATCTGTGCTTTTCTGCAAGGTCATCCCTCAACCTCCTACGCTCCTGTGAAAATGGTACCAGCCTGTCCAGCCTCTCCCCATAACTCAAACTTCCATTTCCTGGTACAGTTTTACTGAACCCTCTCCAGCTTAATATCCTTCCTATAACTGGGTGAACAGAACTGGACACAGAATTCCACAAAAGGCCTCACCAATGTCCTGTACAGCCACAACATAACATAAGATCACAACTCCTATACTCAAAGGTCTGAGCAACGAAGGCGTGTCATCCGCAAACTTACGAACCATGCCTTCTATATTCTCACTTGACAAACAGAAGTGACTGACAAACAAAAGTGGCCCCAGCGCTGATCCCTGTGGAACACCGATGGTCACAGGACTCCAGTCTGAAAAACAACATAAGAAATAGGAGCAGGGGTAGGCCACATGGCCCATCCAGCTTGCTCTGCAACTCAATAAGATCACGGCTGATCTTTTTGGTGGATTCAGTTCCACTCACCCGTCCACTCTCAATAACCCTTAATTCCTTTACTGTTCAAAAATCTATCTTTGCCTTAAAAACATTCAACGGGGTAGCCTCAACTGCTTCACTGGGGAGGGAATTCCACAGATTCCCAACTATTTGGGTGAAGAAGTTCCTCCTTGACTCAGTCCTAAATCTACTCCCCCTTATCTTGAGGCTATGCCCCCTAGTTCTAATTTCACCCGCCAGTGGAAACAAACTCTCTGCTTCTCTCTTACCTATTCTGTTCCTAATTTTATATGTTTCTATAAGATCCCTCTCATTCTTCTAAATTCCGATGAGTATAGTCCCAGTCAACTTGATCTCTCCTCATAACACTGTCAACTCCGGAACCAACCTAGTGAATTTCCTCTGCACTCCCTCCAGTGCCAGTACATCCTTTCTCAAGTAAGGAGACCAAAACTGCACACAGTACTCCAGGTATAGCCTCACCAGCGCCCGATACAGCTGCAGCATAGCCTCCCTGTTGTCTCCTGCCGTTAAGCCAATTTTGTACCAGTTAAGTGTTTTATATTTTAAAATCTTTAAAGGTGTATCATATGTAAATAGTTTGGTCTATTGTATTTTATCGCCATTTCTTCTGCTTAATAAAATTTAGTTTCCTTGTTAAAAGGCAAATGACTAACATAATGCACATAATATTTCAGCGAGACAATCTGGTCAGAAGCAAAACAAGATATGATTTATCAAGCCAGATTTCAGTCTTGGATCCGAACTGCCATGTCATAATATGACCTGAGACCATGCCGAATGTCAGGCATGTAGAAAGACAGTATACGAGGCAGATTCTTTGGACAGTCTGTTTATTAATGGAAATAGAGCCTTTAACCTTCCTAATGCACAATCCCATGCAAGCTCAGGAGATGCACTTTCACTTCTGCTTTTCCCACCATCTAGGGGCTGCAGGAGGGATTCATTTCCAGTAAGACCCAGCGCGAAGTAGTTTAGAATGTTGGGAATGGGATACGCTTCCCGCATTCAAAATAAATTAATAAATGTCTTACTTGTAGGTTCCAAGTTAAAAAAGATTTAATTACTCACATATACCTAGAAACAGTCTTTGGTATTTGTCCTATATTAGCCAACTAGAGAAGGAACCTGAAAAATAAAACATGAAAATGCAGAACGCGTGAATGGAATTGGAATCCCTGAAACAAAACACATAGTCTGAGAGAATTTGACGGAAAATATGTCCTATAGTGGATGTGCGGGCGCAGGATTGGGATATTGAAGCAAAGGTCCGTCGTGTTCCCACAATCGAGTTCCTGTTGCAAGTTCTTGAATAGAGAGGAAAGATCACAGATGTTGTTTTCAGAGAGTCACCACAGTTCTGAAATTCGGTAACGTATCTGGGATGTGAAACCGGACCCGGTTCTAGGGACTGTGAATGCCAGCAGAAATCTGGCCAAGGTCAATCCAGCAGAATCGGACGACCGCAGTCACTTGTGAACTTGCTGGTGCCTGAGGAGGCAGCGGGACTGAGCGAATCCCTTCCCACACACCGAGCAGGTGAATGGCCTCCCCTCGGAGTGAGTGCGCTGGTGCGTCAGCAAGTTGAAAGACTTGGTGAAGGCCTTGCCGCACACCGAGCAGGCGAACGGCCTCTCCCCGGTGTGGACCCGCTGGTGGGCGGTGAGGTTGGAAGACCGGGTGAAGGCCTTGCCACAGGCTGAGCAGGTGAATGGCCTCTCGCCCGTGTGGGTGCGCTGGTGGGCTGTGAGGTTGGAGGGCTGACGGAACCTCTTCCCGCAGGACGGGCAGCTGAACGGCCTCTCCTCGGTGTGAACCCGCTGGTGCCTCAGCAGTGTGGGTAAAACCGTAAAGCCTTTCCCGCACTCGGAGCAAGTGAATGGCCTCTCACCGGTGTGAGTGCGTTGGTGCAGGCTGAGCGCCGACGAATGCCTGAACCGCTTGCCACAGGCTGTGCAGCTGAACGGCTTCTCCTCACTGTGAACCCGCTGGTGCGACAGGAGGTGGGACGACAGTGTGAACCCCTTCCCGCAATCGGAGCAGGTGAACGGTCTCTCCCCGGTGTGAACCCTCTGGTGTGTCTGCAGGTGGAAGGACTGAGAGAACCCCTTCCCACATTCAGAGCAGGTGAACGGCCTCTCCCCGGTGTGAGTGCGCTGGTGCACAGTGAGGGCGGAGGAGTGTCTGAACCGCTTTCCACAGACGGTGCAGCTGAACAGCTTCTTCTCTGTGTGAACTCGCTGGTGTGACCAAAGGCCAGACGACTGGGTGAATCCTTCGCCACACACAGAGCAGGTGTACGGCCTCTCTCCAGTGTGACTCCGCCGATGGTTTTCCAGCAGAGATGGATAATTGAACCCTTTCCCACAGTCCTCACATTTCCACGGTTTCTCCATAGAGTCCTTGTATCTCTTCAAGTTAGACAGAACATGTCAATGGTTTCTCTCCCCTGTGGTTGCCATGTGCCTTTTTCACGCTCTGTCTTCAGCTCTTCTTATATCCAGTGCACCGCACTGGAAAACTGCGTGTGTCCTAGTGCTTTTCATGTTGCCCTGATGTTTGAGGTCTTCCCCCACAGACAGAACATGCGAACATTTCTCAGTGTACATTCAAAGGCCGAGGATATTGAGGTCCCGATCTTGGTGCTCAGCTTGTTTCTGAGTTTCCCGTCCGTGAATCTTCCTGTTCTAATCGCCTGGAAAATTAGTTCACAAAACCTTTCAGTGTAAGTACCAGATAGAAATTCAGGAAGAGAATTCTAGATTCTACAGAACATTTCATCGCCTTTGGCTCTCTTAAAGCTGTGACTCCCTGTCCCAAGACTTTCTTCGTCTCATGCCTGGACTGAATCCAAACACATTGTACATTATTTCGTCTCGTTCCAGTCTGTTTTGTTTCTCCCTGACATGTGTGTGGAGTCAGAATGAAATCAACGGTCAGTCACTTTCTCTCCTGGTCACTGGGTTCCTATGACCATTTGGAGGAAGGAAGATGGTGTAATGGTACTGTCACTGGTCCAGTAAACCAGAGGCCCAGTTGAACTCCCTGAGGATATGGGTTAAAATCCCAAAGAATCTAAAGTAAATTCACAAAACATAAAGCAGCACAGTAGCTCAGTGGTTCGCACTGTTGCCTCACAGCAGGGACTCGGGTTTGGGTGGTTGTGTGGAGTATGCACCTCCTCCCCGTGACTGTGTGGGCTTCTGCCAAGTGTTCCAGTTTCCTCCCACAGTCCAAAATTGTGAACGTTAGGTGGATTGACCATGCTAAATTGTCCCGTGGCGTACAGGGGTGTGTACGCTAGATGCATTAGCCATGGGAAATGCAGGGTTACAGAGACGGGGTGGGGATCCTGATGGAATGCTCTTCAGAGCGTTGGTGCAGACTTGGTGGGCCAAATAGCCTCTTTCTGCACCGTAGGCATTCTACAATTCTACCCTGTTTCAACGAGCAGGAGAATTTGCCAAACAAGGTTTACTGATAAAACCAAAAAGAACTGCAGATGTTGTAAATCAAGAACAAAAATAGAAGTTGCTGGGAAAGCTTAGCAGGTCTGGCAGCATCTGTGAAGAAAAAAGTCAGAGTTAACGTTTCGAGTCCAGTGACCGTTCCTCAGAACAGTTAACTCTGATTTATTTTCTTCACAGATGCTGCCAGACCTGCTGAGCTTTTCCAGCATCTTCGGGTTTTTGTTAACGGTTCACTGATGTCCTTTAGGTCAGGAAAGCTGCCATCCTCACCTGGTCTGGCCTCCACATGATTGCAGACCCACAGCCACGTGGTTTTGACTCCTAGCTGCCCTCGGAAATTCAGTTCTTGGGCAATTAGCAATGCTTCTCTCAACAGTGGGGACCGTATTAAGCAAAAGAATGAAAGCAATCACTCAGTCCCAACAGACAAGATGCACCGCCCCAGGACGACACCCCAGGGTATAGTCGTTCCCCATATTCCCTTGAGGTAGGGAAGGAGAAACCAAGGAGCTGCCTATCCGGAGGTAACACAGTGTGGAGCTGGAGGCACACAGCAGGCCAGGCAGCATCAGAGGAGCAGGAAAGTTGATGTTTCAGGTCGGGACCCTTCTTCAGAAAATTCTTCCTGCTCCTGTGATGCTGCCTGGCCTGCTGTGTTCCTCCAGCTCCACACTGTGTTATCTCTGACTCCAGCATCTGCAGTTCTTACAATAAGCTGCCCGTCCAGGCACCCAGTCTGTGTTTACACCACGTGATGCCCTCCCCTCATGGCGCATGTCCCCTGCTGGCCACGCCCCATGTGGATATTGATAGCTGCCACGGGCCAATAGGAAGGGAAGGTCGGTGACGGCTCCGACCAATCGGAAACGGGGGCGGGACGGGATTCGGCCGCCCCCCCTCCACCGCCAGCCGCGCATGCGCCTGGCCGCCCGACAAAATGGCGGCCGTCACCTCAAGCCTGGACGCGGTGGGGGAGAGAGAGAGAGAGAGAGAGGGCCCCCGAGCAGTTCACGCCGGCTCAGAAAGGCAGGACGGTAGCATCCTAATTGAGGTTCGAATTGCTTACCCGTGGTACTTATGAAGTCTTACCCCCGGTCGACCCTCCAGCCCTGGGCCTCGCCGCGCTGAACCGCCGCTACAGTCCTGCCCGAGGGTCTCGAGCCAGTAGCGGCAACGCGCATGCCCGACGGTGAGTCCTTGCCAATGGAAAGGAGGGGGCAGGGTTGGAGGACCTGATGGAGGTCCTCCATCCAATCGGAGCCCACGAGGGGCGGGGCTAGGAGACCGACGGTTCCTATATCCAATCGGAGTCAAGGATGGGGCGTGGCTGAAAGACAGACGCCGCCCATCCAATCGGAATCAATGAGGGGGCGGCGCCGGCTTTGTGATCCAACCAATTGAAGTGAACAATCCTGTTGTCATTCCAAATGACAGAGGCTGCAAACAAGTCTCCTGAGTGCTTGGGCAAAGACAACCTGTTCAGGGCCCTACCATTAACTTTATAAGTCTTGCCCCTATTTGTTTTACCAAAATACAATACCTTACGTTTACCCAAATTCTTAGTGGAGATGGTCATTGCCTGGCATTTGTTTGGAACGAATATTACTCACCACTTATTAAGACATAGGAGTGGAAGTAAGGCCATTCGGCCCATCGAGTCCACGCCGCCATTTAATCATGGCTGATGGGCATTTCAACTCCACTTACCCGCACTCTCCCCGTAGCCCTTGATTCCTTGCGAGATCAAGAATTTATCAATCTCTGCCTTGAAGACATTTAACGTCCTGGCCTCCACTGCGCTCCGTGGCAATAAATTCCACAGGCCCACCACTCTCTGGCTGAAGAAATGTCTCCTCGTTTCCGTTCTAAATTGACCCCCTCTAATTCCAAGGCTGTGCCCACGGGTCCTTGTCTCCCCGCCTAACGGAAACAACTTCCCAGCATCCACCCTTTCTAAGCCATGCATTATCTTGTAAGTTTCTATTAGATTGAGGGCGGCACGGCAGCACAGTGGTTAGCACTGCTGCCTCACAGCACCAGGGACCCGGGTTCGATTCCACCCTCGGGTAACTGTCTGTGTGGAATTTGCACATTCTCCCCGTGTCTGCGTGGGTTTCCTCCGGGTACTCTGGTTTCCTCCCACAGTCCAAAGATGTGCAGGTTAGGTGGATTGGCCATGCTAAATTGCCTGTAGTGTCCAGGGATGTGTAGATTAAGTGGGTTATAGCGGGGTGAGTCTGGGTGGGATGCTCTGAGGTTCGGTGTGGACTTGTTGGGCCAAAGGGCCTGTTTCCACACTGTAGGGATTCTAATCTCCCCTCAACCTTCTAAACTCCAATGAATACAATCCCAGGATCCTCAGTCATTCATTGTATGTTAGGCCTACCATTCCAGGGATCATCCTTGTGAATCTCCGCTGGACACGCTCCAGTGGCAGTATGTCCTTCCTGAGGTGTGGGGCCCAAAATTGGACACAGTATTCTAAATGGGGCCTAACTAGAACTTTATAAAGTCTCAGAAGCACATCGCTGCTTTTATATTCCAACCCTCTTGAGATAAACGACAACATTACATTCACTCTCTTAATCACGGACTCAACCTGCAAGTTAACCTTTAGGGAATCCTGGACTAGCCCTCCCAGATCCCTTTGTACTTCGGCTTTATGAATTTTCTCACCGTTAGCACAAGCCAAGATATTGTCCGGATATTGTTGCGTTTGTATGTGTTACTTTTAGCCAGTTTTAAGCTTGACACCATTTGGTAAAAAGCAACCCACTTGCTTGGCACCACATCCACAAACATCCACCATCGATGCTGAGTCACAGCTGTTTGTACCATCTGTAAGATGCACTGCCAAAATTCACCAAAGATCCTTAGACAGCACCTACCAAACTCACGACGATCTTCACCATCCAGGTGGGGATACCACCCCCTGTGACCTCCCCTCCAAGCCAGTCAGCATCCAGACATGGAAATATATCGGCCATTCATTCAGTGTCGCTGAGTCAAAATCCAGGAACTCCCGAACAGCATTGGCGAGGTTTACCTATATCAAATATAACACAGTGGTTCAAGAAGGCAGTTCACCACCACATATTCTGGAGGCAAGTAGAGATGGGAAGGTCTTGGGGAGTGTGCTCCTCCAGGAGGATTTAAGGTCAGCATGCCAGTATATCAGAATAGATTCCCTAGAATAGCAGCAAACCTGTCACTTAGATACAAGACTGATGCAGGTATTTAAAATGCGGACTATAGGCTTGTTAATGACAGTGTAAACAAACATTCATGAATTATCTAACTAGGACTGGCGGGGAGATTTGGTGGAGCTGCGTGGGAGGATTTAAACTAGTAAGAGGAAATTGGGGCGGCGGGGGTCCCAGGGAGACAGTGAGAATAAAAATCAGTCCGAGACTGGTACAGTTGGGAAAAAGGCAAGCAGGAACAAAGCAGAGAGTGAGGTAGGACTGACAAATTAAACTCTATTTCTTTCAATGCACAAAGCGTTGTAAGGCAAATGAACTCCAAATGTGGTTGGGAACATGGAGCTGGGATATCATAGATTGCAGAGATGTAGCTCAGGGATGGACAGGATTGGCAGCTTAATGTTCCAGGATATAGATGCTATAGGAAGCATAGAAATGGGGAGCAAGAAAGGCAGGGGGGAGTGGCGTTTTGATCAGGGATAACATTACAGCTATACTTCAGGAGGATATTCCTGGAATACATCCGGGGAAATTATTTGGGTGGAACTGAGAAATCCCTTATTGGGATTGTACTATAGATGCCCCCACCCCCACTTGTCAGTGGGAAATTGAGAAACAAATTTGTAAGGAGATCTCAGTTATCTGTAGGAATAATAGGGTGGTAATGGTAGAGGATTTTAACTTTACAAACATAGACTGGGACTGCAATAGTGCTAAGGCCTTGGATGGACAGGAATTTGTACCAGAAAATTTTCTGATTCAGTATATGGAAGTACTGACTAGAGAAGGTGCAAAACTTGACCTGTTCTTGGGAAATAAGGTAGGGCAAGTGTCTGAGGTGTCAGTGCGGGAGCACTTTTGGGCCAGTGATCATCATTCTATTAGTTTTAAAATAGTGATGGAAAAGGATAGACTGGATGTAAAAGTTAAAAGTTCTAAATTGGATGAAGGTCAATTTTGATGGTATTAGGCAAAAACATTCAGACGTTGAGTGGGGGGAGGATGTCCACAGGTAAAGGGCGGCTGGAAAATGGGAAGCCTTCAAAAATGAGACAATGAGAATCCAGAGACAGTATATTCCTGTCAGGGTGAAGAGTAAGGCTGGTAGGTGTGGGGAATGCTGGATGACTAGAGAAATTGAGGTTTTGGTTAAGAATAAGAAGGAAGCGTGTGTCAGGTATAGACAACAGGGATTGAGTGAATCCCTGGAAAAGTATAAAAGCAGTAGGAGTATACTTTAGAGGGAAATCAGGAGGGCAAAAGGGGGAAAGAGATAAGTTTGGCAAATAGGGTTAAGGAAAATCCATAGGGATTCTGCAAATACATTAAGGACAAAAGGAGAGAATACGGCCCCTTAGAGATTTAGCAAGGCTGCCTATGTGCGGAACCGCAGGAGGTAGGGGACATACTAAATGAGTACTTTGCAACAGTGTTTACTCTGGACAAGGTTATGGAGGGTAGAGAACTTGGGAAAATACATACCAACATCCTGAAAAATGTCCATATTAGAGAACACATAGTGCTGGATGTCTTAAAACGCATAAAGATGGATAAATCCCTGGGACCTGATCAGGTGTACCCTGGAACTCTGTGGGAAGCGAGGGAAGTGATTGTTGGGCCCCTTGCTGAGGTATTTGTATCATAGATAGCCACGGTGAGATGTCAGAAGACTGGAGGTTGGTTAACGTAGTGTCACTATTTAAGACAGGCAGTAAGGAAAAGCCAGGGAACTGTAGACCAGTGAGCCTGACATCGGCAGTGGGCATGTTGTTGGAGGGGATCCTGAGGGACAGGATTTATATGTATTTGGAAAGGCAAGTACTGATTAGGGATAGTCAGCATGGCTTTGTGTGTGGGAAATCATGTCTCACGAACTTGATTGAGTTTTTTGAAAAAGTGCCAAGCATGACTCCAATCAACAGACATTCTACCCCCCAACTGGGGAGGCCAGAGTGGTGGATGCGATCTAAATGGACTTGAGTAAGGCGTTTGACAAGGTTACTCATGGTAGACTGGCTAGCAAGGTTAGTTCACATTGGAGTACAGGGAGAACCAGCCATTTGGATACTGAACTGGCTTGAAGGTAGAAGATAGCGGGTGGTAATGGTGGGTTGTTTTTCAGTCTGGAGACCTGTGACCAGTGGTGTGCCACAAAGTTCAGTGCTGGGCCCACTGCTTTTTGTCATTTATATAAATGATTTAGGTGTGAACACAGGAGACACAGTTAGTAAGTTTGCAGACGACACCAAAATTGGGGGTGTAGTGGACAGCAAAGAAGCTTACCTTGGAATACAATGGGATCTTGATCAGATGGGCCAATGGGCCGAGGAGTGGCAGATGGAGTCTAATTTAGATAAACTTGAGGTGTTGCATTTTGGAAAGGCAAATCAGGGCAAGATTTATACACTTAATGGTAAGGTGCTCGGGAGTGTTGCTGAACAAAGAGACCTTGGAGTGCAGGTTCATAGTTCCTTGAAAGTAGAGTCGCAGGTAAATAGGACAGTGATAAAGGTGTTTGGTACGCTTGCCTTTTTTGGTCTGTGCATTGAGTAAAGGAGTTGGGAGGTCATATCGCAGGACATTGGTTAGGCCACTTTTGGAATCCTGCATTCAATTCTGGTCTCCCTGCTATGGGAAGGATGTTGTGAAACTTGAAAGAGCTCAGGAAAGATTTACAAGGATGTTGCCAGGGTTGGATGGTTTGAACTCGAGGGAGAAGCTGAATAAGCTGGGACTATTTTCCCTGGAGCGTCAGAGGCTGAGAGGTTTGTAAAATCATGAGGGGAATGGATAGAGTGAATAGACAAGGTCTTCTCCCCAGGGTGAGAGAGTCCAAAACTAGAGGGCATAGGTTTAAGGTGAGAGGGGAAAGATTTAAAAGGGACCTAAGGGGCAATGTTTTCACACAGAGGGTGGTGCGTGTATGAAATGAGCTGCCAGAGGATGTGGATGCTGGTACAGTTACAACATTTAAAAGGCATCTGGATGGGTATACGAGTAGGAAGGGTTTCAAATGAAAGGGGCCAAATTTTGGCAAATGGGACTAGATTTATTTAGGATATCTGGTCAACAAGGACGAGTTGCACTCAAGGATCTGTTTCCATGCTGTACATTTCTATGACGTTATGAGATAACAAGGTGTAGAGCTGGATGAACACAGCATGCCAAGCAGCATCAGAGGAACGGGAAGGCTGACGTTTCGGGCCTAGACGCTTCTTCTGAAGAAGGGTTTAGGCCTGAAACGTCAGCCTTCCCGTTCCTCTGATGCTGCTTGGCCTGCTGTGTTCATCCAGCTCTACACCTTGTTATCTCAGATTCTCCAGCATCTGCAGTTCCTACTATCTACGACATTATGACTCTATTTAACAGCCTTGGTTCAAACATGGACAAAAGAGCTCAATTCCAGAGGTGAAGTGAGAGTGACAGCCCTTGATATCGTGACTAAATTTGACTGCATGTGGCACTGAGAAGCCCGAGAAACTCGAATCAATGGTTATCGGGAGTTGGCGGGGGGGCGGAGAGCGGGTAAACTGTCTGTTGATTGGAGTCATGCCTGGCACATAGGAAAATGGTTGTGGTTGTTGGAGGACCGTCGTCGTCTTCAGCTGCTTCATCAGTGACCGTTTCTCCATCATAAGGTCAGAATATTCGGTGATGATCACCATTTACCAGATACTGAAGCAGTCTGTGTTCAAATGCAACAGATCTGGACAATATCCAGGTTTGGGCTGACAATTGCCAAGTAACATTCATTCGACACCAATGCCAGGCAATGACCATCTACAATAAGATTTTGGATAAATGTGAGGTATTGCATCTTGGTCAAACAAATACGGGCAGGACTTATACAGTTAAAACTAGGGCCCTGGGTATTGTTGTCAGAGTAACCTAGTGGTTCAAATAGTTGAAAGGTCTTTGAAAGTTGCTTCACAGGTAGACAGGATGGTTAAGAAGGCATTTAGCATACTTGCCTTCATTGCTCAGACCATTGAGTATAGGAGTTGGCATGTCATATTGAGGTTGTATGGGAAATTGGTGAGGCCCCTTTTGGTGTACTGTGAACAGTTCTGGTCGCCCTACTCTAGGAAGGATATTACTAAACCGGAGAGGGTTCAGGAAAAATTTACCGGGATGTTGCCGGCAATGGAGTGTTTGAGTTATAAGGATAGGCTGGGACTTTTTTCACTGGAGTGTAGGATGTTGAGGAGGTTTATGGAGGTTTGTAAAATCATGAGGGGCACAGATAAGATGAATAGCAAAGGCCTTTTCCCTAGGGTAGGTGAGTCCAAAACTATGGGGCATAGGTTTAAGGTGACAGGAGAAAGATTTAAAAGGGGCCTGAGGGGTAACTTTTTCACACGGAGCGTGGTTCATGTGTGGAATGAACTGCCAGAAGAAGTGGTGGATGCGGGTACGGTTACAACATTTAAACGACATTCGGATAAGTACATGAATAGGAAAGGTTTAGAGGGATATGGGCCAAATGCAGGCAAATGGGACTAGATTAGTTTGGGATTATGGTCGGCATGGACCGGCTGAATAGAAGAATCTGTGTCCACCCTGAATCTGTATGACTCTGACTTAGTTGAGGATCAATTCCTGTACTCTGGGATGTACAGCACCAAACAACTGGACTGACAGTGGTCAGTTGGGGAAGTGAGTCAAGAAATGGCAAATGGAGTTTTATATAGATACTTGTGAGGTGTTGCATTTGGGAAAGTCAAATCAAGGTAGGAGTTTCGTGGTGAATGGTAGGGCATTCAGGAGTGTAGTGGAACAGAGCGACCTTGGAGTTCAGGTGCATGGTTCTCTGAAAGTGGAGTCACAGGTAGACAGGGCAGTGAAGTAGGCTTTTGGCACATTGGCCTTCATCAGTCAGGACATTGAGTAAAAAAGTTGGGAAGTTATGTTGCAGTTGTGCAGGACTTTGGTGAGGCCGGACTTGGAGAGTTGTGTTCAATTTTGGTCACCTTGCTATAGGAAGGATGTTATTAAACTGGAAAGAGTGCAGGAGAAATTTACAAGGATGATGCCAGGACTGAAGGGACTGAGTTATAGGGAGAGGTTAGACAAGCTGGGACTGTTTTCTTTAGAGCGTAGGAGACTGAGGTGGGGACCTTACAGAAGTGTATAAGATCATGAGAGGAATGGATAGGGTGAATATACTCAGCCTTTTTCCCAGGGTTGGGGAATCGAGGACTAAAGGGCATCAGTTTCAGGTAAGAGAGGAAAAAATACATGGGAACCTGAGGGGCAGCTTTTTTACACAGAGGGTGATACACATATGGAATGAGGTCCAGTGGAAGTGTTTGAGGTGGGTACATTAACAACATTTAAAAGGCATTTGGACAAATACATGGATAGGAAATGTTTAGAAGGATATGGGCCAAGTGCAGGGACACAGGGTTAGCGTGAATGGATAGTTTGGTCAGCATGGACCAGTTTGGGCTGAAGGGCCTGTCTCCATTAAGTAGGACTCTATGACAGTGCACATAAACTAACGGTATCTGTAAGAATAATATCAGAGACATTCAAGTAAGAATAACCCCTCAGGCACTCTGAGCAGTTTTGAGGAACCAATTTTGCACAATTCCTCTGAATTTCAATTTGTATTGACCAATCATGGAACAGAGGTAACAATAATGTGTTAATATCTAAGGAAAGATTTCCTTGCATTGAGGCGCTCTGGAGAAGGTTTACCCGACTGATCCTGGGTATGGAGGGACTGTCTGATGACGAGAGGGTGAGTTGGTTCGGTTCGGCCTGTCCTCGTTTAGAAGGATGAGCGGTGATCTTATTGAAACAGACAAAATTCTTAGGGGGACTGGACAGGGGAGGTGTGAAGAGGTTGTTTCCCCTTGTGGGAGAGTCTAGGACCAGAGGTGCATCATCTCAGAGTGAGGGGTCACCCATTGAAAACAGAAATGGGGAGGAATTTCTTCCCTCCGAGAGATCTGTGGAACTCTTTACCCCAGAGGGGCTGTCGAGGCTGGGTCATTGAGTATATTCAAGGCTGAGATAGAGAGGGAGAGATTTTCAATCAGTAAGGGAGATAAGGTAGGAAAATGGAGTTGGAGATGGAGCTGTGATCTCACTGAATGACAGACCAGACTCGCTGGGCCAAAATGACATACTTCTGCTCCTGTGTCCTATGGTCTTGCACTGAGTGATCTATTGCCTCACAGGTGGGAGACAGTGTAAAATACAGGACAACATTCCGGGGATAATCAGAATCTCTACATCCTCTTGGTATTACAAATGATGTTAATTTCCCTGATGTTGAGGGTGTGCTTGAGAAGGGAATTCTAAGACAGCCTACAGACGGAAAGTGTATCGTGGAAACATTCGTACTGACCAAGCAATAGGTTTAAGGTTTTAAAAAGGAAAAATTACCCTGAGCGCTCGGGACTTGGAACATAGACAGAGGGAGATCAGGCAAGGAAGATCCAAATAAATCTGCCGTCATTACCCAGTCTGGCTGACAGTTGCTTTCCTAGCCTCTCTCCGTTTTGTGTCTGACATTTTTGCAGTTAGGATGATGATACAATTTTTTTGCACGTGGATAGAAACACGCCCTGAATGTGGTGTGAACTCACTGGTGAACTTGCTGAATCAAATGAATCCAATCTCACAGAGGAACAACCTTTCCCAGTGCGAACGGGCTGGTGATTTTCATCAGGTTGGCCGAGTCCATGAATGCTTTCCTGTGCTTGGAACAGGGGACTGACTGTGAGACAACAGGCTGGATGACTTCTTAAATCCTCTCCAGCAGAGCACTTTCCTTTCCAAAATCGCTTTGCTTCTCGTATGGCTGCTTTTATTCTCCCTCAATTGTCGATGATGTTTGACCCTCTTCTCCTGGGAACTGAGTCTATCTTATCCCAAACTGAGATCATTGTCAGACAGTTCGGTGAATCAGACATCATTCATCCCTAGACTTATACTGACAGATAAAATCCCAGGCAGTTCCTGAGTATGACCATCCTCCGAGAGGAGAAATCTATCTGTGGAATTTTTCACCGCAGAGTGCAGTTGAGTCGTAAAGTATATTCAAGGCTGAGAGAGACAGGTAAGAACATAAGAAATAGGAGCAGGAGTAGGTCATCTGGCCCCTCGAGCCTGCTGTGCCATTTAATAAGGTCATGGCTAATCTTTCTTGGGGTCTCAGCTCCACTTACCTGCCTGCTCACCATAACCCTTAATTCCTTTACTGTTCAATAATCTATCTGTGCCTTAAAAACATTCAACGAGGTAGCCTCAGCTGCTTTACTGGGAATTCCACAGATTCTCAACCCTTTGGGTGAAAACGTCCCTCCTCAACTCAGCCCTAAATCTGGTTCCCCCTTATTTCGAGGCTCTGCCCCCTCGTTCTAGTTTCACCTGCCAGTGGAAACAACCTCCTTGTTTCTATCTTATCTAGTCCCTTCATAATTTTATATGTTTCTATAAGATCCCCCATCATTCTTCTAAATTCCAATGAATGTACCCAGCCTACTCAATCTCTCCTCATAAGCAAACCATCTTGACTTCAGAACCAGCCGAGTGAACCTCCTACCAGATTTTCGATCAGCACTGGAATCAAGGGTAGTGGGGGAAAAGCCAGGAAAGTGGAAGTTGAGGATGATCAGATCAGCCATGATCTCATTCAGTGGCTGAGCAGACTCATTGGGCTGAATGTCCTGCTTCTGCTGCTACATCATATGGTCTTCTTTACAAGGTAGGATATTGAAACTCAGCTTTCTTATAATTCCCTGAGCCTACAACCTTCAGCAGGGTCAGTAGTCTGGAGTTTGACAGGGGCAGTGTTCCCAGAGTGACTGTCAGCATTGCATTGCAACTCCCTCGTTCAAAGTATTTTATTTATCCTTGTGTTTTATTTGCGTTAATTAAACAGAGAAACATGAAAACATGTTGCCAGTCGTTCTTTACCTGGAGCTCAAATATTTATTTGTGTAATGGTCCCTGCATTTAAGAGGCTCGTTTTAGCTCTGCCAATTTCAATCCAGATTTTCACCCGTTCATTTTCAATCAATGTGTGACATCAATCTCGGAATTGACAGCACGTTTCCAGCATTCACCCCCCCGTTCTTCCCGACTCTGACCATAGTTGTAAAGGAGCTGATGTTCCGAACCAGGAAGGAGAGCGACCGGGACACGTTTCTTACATACCTCAAAATTGAACCCCTTTGGGACATCGCTGCGGGTGAAGAGCAGCAAGAGAAACCAAACTGCCATTTGCCCCGCTCGGTCTAACCCTGAAGAACGACGTCCAGGCTGGAACCCTGCCCCAGATGAGCTCCAACCGGGTAAGGTCAAGGGGTGACCTCATAGAGGTTTATAAGATCATGAGCTGAATGGATAAGGTGAGTGGCAGGTGTCTTTTCCCTAGGGTGGGGGATTTCAAGACTAGGGGGCATATTTTTAAGGGTGAGAGGGAAACAAATTAAAAGAAAGAAGGGCCAATTTTTTTACACAGGGGGTAGTATATGTGTGGAATGAACTTCCAGAGGAAGTGATGGATGTGGGTACAATGCTTAAAAAGACATTTGGATAAGTCTTAGAGTTGTACAGCATGGAAACAGACCCTTCGGTCCAACCCGTCTGTGTCAACCAGATACCCTAAATTAATCTTGTCCCATTTGCCAGCATTTAGCCCATTTCCCTCTAAACCCTTCCTATTCACATACCTATCCAGATGCCTTTTAACCGTAGTAAATGCACCAGCCTTCACCACTTCCTCTGGTAGCTCATTTCATACACACACCACCATCTGTTTGAAAGGTTTGCCCCTTGGGTTCCTTTTAAATCCTTCCCCTCTCACTTTAGACCTATGCATTCTAGTTCTGGACTCCCCTACCCTGGGAGAAAGGCCTTGGCTATACATGTTTGTTTGGGATATGTTTGGAGGGATATGGGCCAAGCGCAGGCAGGTGGGACAAGTTTGGTTTGGGATTATGGTCTGCATGGACTGGTTGGGCAGAAGGGTCTGTTTCCTTGGTCCTACTTTCTTTAAAATATTTTTCAGAATGCTGGCATGGTGGTTCAGTGCACTGCTGCCTCACAGCCACTAGCATCCCAGGTTTGAATCAACCCTCGGGCAACTGTCTGTGTGGAGTTTGCACATTCTCCCTCGTATCTGCGTGTGTTTCCTTCAGGTGATCCAGTTTCCTCCTGCAGTCCAAAGATATGCAGGTTAGGTGGATTGGCCGTGCTAAATTGTCCCATAGTGTCCGGGAATGTGCTGGCTCAGATGGGTTAGCCATGAGAAATGCAGGGTTACGGGGATAGGGTCTGAGTGGAATGCTCTTCAAAGAGTCAGTGTGGACTCCATGGGCTGAATGGCCTGTTTCCATACTGTAGGAATTCTATGACTCTCACGCTGGCGGGAAAGACAAAAGTCCAGGACAGTATGCTGAATACAAAGCCATTTATTTCACAGTCATCCAGAGTACTCAATTCTGGGAGGTCACTAACATCAGCAGCGACAAACTTCAGCTGTCAGAATAGAAACACAGTACATTTACCACACAGGAGGCCATTTGACCTATCAAATTTACCCCTGCTAAAGCTGGGCCTGCAATCCCGTAGGATACAGCATCTCCGATTCATATCCAAGTGGTTTTCTTTTTACATGAGAAAAGTTCCTCCAATTACAAATCTAACAGGCATTGAATTCCGGGTCCCCTGCATCCCATCGGGTGAAATGATTTCTGCATTCCTCCTCCCAATCCTTCTGCTGGTTACTTTAAATCTCTGCATCATGTTTATTAACCTCTCTGCTCCTGGGAATAAATTCTTCTGCACTCCTGCATAACTCCTGCCTGCCCCCTACTCCTTTAACCACACACACACAATCCCCACTCTCTACTGCTCCAGCCTCAGTCTATCCAGTTTTTCCGTGTAGCTAACTGCGGCACTCCTGGTCACATCCCTGTACCTACCCCTGCCAGGGGAGGCAATGGTCTTGTGGTATTATCACTGGACTGTTAATCCAGAGACCCAGGTAATGTTCTGGGGACCTGAGTTCTAATCCTGCCACAGCAGAAGGAGGAATTTGAATTCAAAGGAAGAAATCTGGAATCAAGAGTCTAATGATTACCACGAATCCATTGCCGATTGTCAGAAAAACCCATCTGGTTCACTAATGTCCTTACCTGGTCTGGCCTACACGTGACTCCAGATCCACAGCACTGTGGCTGACTCTTAACTGCCCTCTAGGCAATTAGGGATGAAGCAATAAATGCTGCCTAGCCAGCGACGCTCTCATCCCGTGCATGAATTAAAACTAAAACAAAAACCTTCACTACCGCAATCACACCCTTCCTGCCAATGCAGCAAACGGACACCATACTCTAGCTATAATGAAGCAAAGAACTGCAGATGCCTGAAATCTGTAACAAAACCAGAAATTGCTGGAGAAACTCAGCAGGTCTGGTAGCATCTCTTGGGAGAGAGAAGGCAGAGACAATATTTCAAGTCCAGTAACCTTATTTATGAAGATGCTTCTCCAGCAATTTCTGTTTTTTTGTTGTCTAGCTACAGTCTAGTGTTTTAAACAACTCCAGCATAATCTCCCTGCTCTTGCAATTTGAGCAGAAAATAGTTGGAAATACTCAGCAGCTCTGGCAGCATCTGTGATTTCAACCTGTGATGTTAGAGTCATAGAGACGTACAGCATAGAAACAGACCCTTCGCTTCAACTCGTCCATGCCAACCAGCTATCCTAAATTAATCTAGGCCCGTTCGCCAGCATTTGGCCCGTATCCCTCTAAAACCTTCCTGTTCAAGTACCCATCCAGATGCCTTTTAAATGTTGTAATTGTACCAGCCTCCACCACTTCCTCTGGTAGCTCATCCCATACATGCACCATCCTCTGCATGAAAAACGTGCCCTTTAGGTCCCTTTTAAATCTTTCCCCTCTCACCTTAAACCTCTAGTTTTGCACTCACCTACCCTGAGGATAAAGACTTTGGCTATTCACCCTATCCGTGCCCCTCATGATTTTATAAACCGATATAAGGTCATCCCTCAGCCCTGACACTCCAGGGAAATAGCCCCAGCCTATTCAGCCTCTCCCCATGGCTCAAACCCTCCAGTCCTGGCAACATCCTTGTATATCTTTTCTGAACCCTTTCAAGTTTCACAATATCTTTCCTATAGCAGGGAGACCAGAATTGAATTCAGTATTCCAAAAGTGGCCCTAACCAATGTCCTGTACAGCCACAACGTGACCTCCCAACTTCTATACGGTCAACAAAAAATGTTGGAGACATTCCCTACTGTTGAATAGAACATTCACTCAGCCAATAAAGGAATATATCACTTATGCTTTCTTAACCACCTTATCTATCTATCCTACTACCTTCAGGATGTGTGAACATCACTCCAAGCTCCCTCTCTAGGCCCTTCAGGCCATCCAATCTTAGCCAAACTGTCTACATGAATCCCACTTTGCAGCACCTGGCCCATAACCTTTAACGTTCTGACATTTCAAATGCTCATCAAGAACTTTTTAAAGGTTGTGAGGTTTCCAGCCTCTACTACCCTCCCTGGTAGTGCATTTCAGACCCCACAACTTCTGAGTGAAAACATTTTTCCTCAGATCCCCTCTAAACTTCCTGCCCTTCACCTAAAAATAAAGTCCCCTTTGTTACCGAACTAAGGGGAACCGTTCCTTCCTATCCACCCTGTTGACGCCCCTCATAATCTTATCCACCTCTATCAGGCACCCCCTACTCTGAATAAAGTAAACCGCGTTTATCCAGTCTCCCTTCATCGCAAAACCGCTACATCCTGGTGAATCTCCCTCTGCACCCCCACCAGTGCAGTCAAATCCTTCCTATAGTGTAGGGACCAGAACTGCACACAGTACTTCAGCTGTGGCCCAACCAAAGTTTTGTACAGCTCCAACACAGCCCTATAATTCTATGCGTGTCAGCCTTTACATGTCTCAGTATCCTCCCAGTCACATTTTTTTGCACTTGCTATTTTTTGCCCTCTCCAAATGTTTCATTTCACACTTCTCTGAATTCCATTTAATACCTTCCTGCCCACCAGATTATCTATTTATACATTTTGCAGTCAACAGCTTTATTCCTCACTGTCGCCACAATACTGCAAAACTTTTGCTCATACCTCATATGTAAGAATATATATTCCACAGAAATCAAGGGAGTTTGTACTGAATTCTCCACAGCGCCACTGGAAACGGTATTACTTTCAGTCAAGAAGACACCTTACGGCCGTTCCCTTTTGCTTCCTGCTGCTCCATTTGACGGCAGTCCCTGCACTTATCTGGCACTCTCAAAGGATCCAAGTTTACCAGGATTGAACAGGACGAGCCCTTCACGAGACTGAACTGCCCTGCTATACCTGTATTTGTTCGATTGCTCGGTGTCTTCTGCAAAATAAACTTCGAGCAGACATGGATAGAGCTCTTATAGATAATGGAATCACGGGTTATAGGGATAAGGCAGGAACAGGATACTGATTGTGGATGATCAGCCATGATCATAATGAATGGTGGTGCTGGCTCGAAGGGCCGAATGGCCTACTCCTGCCCCTATTGTCTATTGACATTGGCTACCGATCTGAACAGCTTCTGCTGGTGTGCACTAGTCACTTTAATTCATCAGGGAGTCCAGGGAAATGTTTTTCCTCGCTTTTCTTTGCCTGTCTGAACACATTGTAGACATTGTAGCTCGAGGGTCTCCGAATGCGCAAGCGCCGAAGGTCCCGGTGACGTCAGTGACAGGACGAAACGTGCGTGGTTGCGTCCCACGACGTACGCACGCACGCGCAGTTGACCTCCAGATTTTGAGCCAGGAGGTTCTTCACGGCGGGCAAGACAGACAGTGAGCGACAATGTGAGATAGAGATAGCGCCTATGGGTTGCGTTCGGGCATGTGGTTTGCTGGGATGGAAGGAAGGAATAAAAACTCTGTGGGAAACACAGAGGACATCACTTCCCCTACTTCACTGGCACCTCCACCCCTTCAAAGAGTAGTTGCTTCCGTCGCTTCGCAGTGACGTAGAGGTTCTGCGCCTTCATGCTCTCTTGCACCCCCTAGTGGGGATGTTCAGACCATGTTCTCTCATGAGTTAGCCCTAACTTTCTTCACCTTTGAACAACTGAATCCAGCCTCTCTTTACTTACGCGACTGGACCAGTCATCCACAGGTCCTGGGTTAATTCTGGGTTCAAATAGCTGGTGGAATTTGAATTCAATTAATGAATCTGGAATTGCAAGCTTATGGTAGTAACTACAAGCCCATCACTGATTGTCATAAACCACCTCCCCCACCCCATCAGATTCACTGATATCCCTTTAGGGAAGAAAATCTGCTGCATTTACCTGGTGTGGACTGCATGTGACTTTGGGCCCATGGCAGTGGGATTGACTGGTAGTTGCCCCCTGAAAGAGCCTAGGACCTATCCAGTTCAAGAGCAATTAAATATAGGTGACAGCTTTCAACCCTGCCAACAACACACACATCCCAAGAAGAATAAAGAAAAAGAAATCAATGCCTCACATTATACTTGATTAGTGCAGAGATTCAAACAGTCCTCTGTATTTTAGCTGTGCTCTAACTAGTGTTTCAAGCAGATCAAGCAGTATCTCTCTTGCGATTTACAACCTGCCCAAGGAAAGGAAGTATTGTGAATACCTTCTTAACCTCCCAATCTACCTGTCCAGCCACCTTCAGAGATGTGTGAGCCTGATCTTCTCAGCCTCATACAGTTTATTGTGCGTCCTCCTGCCTTGGTTCAGTTTCCCCAAAATTCGTCATCTCACACTTCTTCAAATTCCACTTGCCACTTTCCTGCCAGGTGGTCAATTTTGTCCAACAGTTCTTCCTCGTTGTCAACTTGACAAGCAAACTCCATGACATTTACAAGCTCTTTTATCGTGGCCCCTATTTTTAAGTCAATATCCTTGACATCTACCACAAATCCGTGGGCCCTCACCAGGGACGGGTGACTAGCTGCGATTCAGTCCTGAATGTGGTTCGCATCAGCAATGGCGGCAGAATCCAATCCCTGCTCTCGCAAGTGAAGCTGGTGGTGTCTCAGGAGGTTGTTAGACTGACTGAACCCCTTCCCACACGTGGCACAGTGGAATGGCCTCTCCCCTGTGTGAACACGCTGATGAGTCAGCAGGTTCTGCTTGCTTTTAAACCTCTTCTCGCAGATGGAGCATTCAAAGGGTCTCTTGTCGGTGTGAACCAGTTGGTGTGTGGTGAGGTGGGAGGACTGAGTGAATTTCTTGCCACACAGGGAGCAGGTGTATGGTCTCTCCCCAGTGTGAACTCGCTGGTGTGTCAGAAGATCAGATAAATCCACAAATTCAAGCCCACACTCGGAGCAGGTGAAAGGCCTCTCCCCAGTGTGAAGGCGATGATGCCTTGATAGGTGGGACAATCGAGTGAATCCCTTTCCACACACAGAACAAATGAATGGCCTCTCTCCGGTGTGGGTATACTGGTGTTTCAGCAGGTCCTTTTTGCTTTTAAATTTCTTCTCACAGTCGAAACATTCAAAAGGCCTCTCAGTGGTGTGAACAAACTGATGGGTCAGCAGGTGGGATGAGCAAGTAAATCCCTTCCCACACACAGAGCAGGTGAATGGCCTCTCCCCGGTCAGAGTGCGCTGGTGGTTCAGTAAATCCTTTTTGCTTTTGAAGCTCTTCTCGCAGTCAGAACATTTAAAAGGTCTCTTATCAGTGTGAACAATTTGGTGGGTCAGGAGATGGGATGACTGAGTGAATCCTTTCCCACACACTTTGCAGGTGAAAGGTCTCTCCCCAGTGTGACTGCGTTGGTGTGTCACAATGTCCTTTCTGCTTTTAAAGCTCTTCTCACAGTCAGAACATTTGAATGGTCTCTTGTCAGAGTGAACACGCTGGTGAGTCCGGAGAGTCGAGAAGGCCTTAAATCCCTTCCCACACTCTGGGCAGGTGAACGGCCTCTCCCCGGTGTGAACCCGCTGGTGCGTGTACAGGCTGGAAGACTGAGTGAATCCCTTCCCGCACACGGAGCAGGTGAATGGCCTTTCCCCGGTGTGACTGCGTCGATGCGTTTCCAGCTCTGACGGGTAATTGAACCCCTTCCCACAGTCCCCACATTTCCACGGCTTCTCCGTGGTGTGAACCTCCTCGTGTCTCTCCAGCTTTGTTGATCCACCGAGGCTGAAGTCAACCTGCAGAATACGTTGACGGACGCGCACTGCTGTGAACGGTGCTACTTTTTTTGAGGCTGTTTGACTGGTTAAAGCTCTTTCCACTGTCAGTTTACTGGAACTCACTCAATTGGGGATATGCATTTGTCTTGGAAACAAAATGTGCTGGAAATCACTGTGGGTCAGGCAGCATCGGTGCAGAGAGAGCAAGCTAATGTTTGAAGTTTTCATCGGATTCATCAGGTCGGTTTTCCAGTCTTAATGTTTAAATTCTTTTCTCACAGTCAGAACAGAGAACCAGAAAGAGCTGGAGAAACTCAGCAGGTCTGGCAGCATCTGCAGAGAGAAAACAAAACATACAGTCAACATTTCAAGTCCAGGGATTTTACATCATTTTAAACACCCCTGTAAGGTCACTGCTGGCTTTGCTTAAAGGCCTCAATTAATCCAATCCTTCTCAACAGCAGTATAAATTTGCAAACCCCTTCCATCCTTTCAATCCAGAGATTGCATGTGCATGAAAATGGCAATTGCTGGAGAAACTCAGCATCTGTGGGGACAGAGACAAGAGCTACCGTTTCAAATTCAGTGAGATGGCATACAGTTGCCTGAATTACAATTTGCTCTGTGCAGATTCACATCCCCTTTCACCCTGGCAAAGCAGTTTATGAATCCCATCTGTGTCAGTGCAGGATGGAGATTAGGAAGAGGCAAACATTTCTCTGAGTTGCAGTTTGCATATTTTCTCTCCTGGAAAAGGAGTTTGTAAAACCCCATCTCCGTCAGCCCTGCTTCCCCCTTTGCAGCTCTCTGCAAACCCGGGATCTCCATTACGGCCTACACACCCTGTTCCAGCAAGCAGCCGCCCAGTCCTGCCACCGGCTCCATCTCTTCCCTCCGCCCGGGCCCCAACTCACCCAATGACCATCGCCAGCGCTCACACTACGCATGCTCGAGACCCTGCCAGGCACTGCGCCTGTGCACCACTCTCCCTGTGACATTGATAGGAGACTTTCACTACCGCGGAGCATCGTGGGGAGAAACGCCGCCATTGTTGTAGAAGGCCCCGGCGACTAGTGAGAGATAGTAAGTACGGCTGATGCTGTAGTCAGAGATAACACAGTGTGCAGCTGGAGGAATACAGCAGGCCAGGCAGCATCAGAGGAGCAGGAAAGTTGATGTTTCAGGTCGGGACCCTTCTTCAGAAAATTCTTCCTGTTCCTCTGATGCTGCCGGGCCTGCTGTGTTCCTTCAGCTCCACACTGTCTTGGCGACTAGCGATGCATTATTGCTGTGATGCAATGGAGACTTCGCGTCAGCTCTGATGAAGTGTCATCTAGATTCGAAACGTTCGTTTGCACTTTTTTCACTGATGCTGCCTGACCCACTGTGATTTTTTCGTTTTCAGTGGAGATTGGGGCCGGACATTCAATTAATTTTCTTTAAAAATGAGGACTTATATTGAAACCCAACTCCTGTCATGTTTGCCTTGATGTGGAGATGCCAGCGTTGGACAAGGGTGGACAAAGTCAGAAGTCACACGACACCACTGATGAAGGGTCTAGGCCCGAAACGTCAAGTTTTCCTGCTCCTATGATGCTGCTTGGCCTGCTGTGTTCATCCAGCCCCACGCCTTGTTATCTCGGATTCTCCAGCATCTGCAGTACCTTTTATCTCTGATACAATTTTAACCCCACTGCGAAGCCTCTTCTAAGGATGCCTACCCTGAAGAAGTTACCCTCCTCCCTCTGGACAAACCTCAGGGAATCTCTCTCCCACTGCAACTCTCTCATAATCTCTTCGGCCTTGAAACTGCTCGACCACGTCCTGAAGCAAACCAGGTACTACAGCCACATCACCTTTCTTAGTACCTGCCTACGGAACCAGATCATCCCCAATGGACTACAATCCACATTCAGCATTTCTGATGAAGGGTCTAGGCCCAAAATGTCAAGTTTTCCTGCTCCTATGATGCTGCTTGGCCTGCTGTGTTCATCCAGCCCCAAGCCTTGTTATACCAGCTTATAGTCCAACAGGTTTATTTGAAATCACAGACTTTCAGAGCGATTTGAAGCATTTCACCTGATGAAGGAGCAGCTCTAAGAAAGCTTGTGATTTCAAATAAACCTGTTGGACTATAACCTAGTGTCGTGTGACTTCTGACTATATTTGCCTTGTGAAGAGAGCTTGAACAATTTTGGCCTGCAATCTGGTATTTAGAAGAATGAGAAGAGACCTAATTGAGATATGGATAAAATAAAATTGCCATTGTCCCAGAAGACCACCCTCTCATTATAGAGACCTGACTGGTGGTGCTTTCGTCTGAGGGTCACCACAACTCTTACGTTAGGAGAGGATGAGAACGTGAATCCCACAGTAACTTCAGCCGGCATGGAGATTGTACCCATAGTGTTGGCATAACCCTACATCCCAGACTAGCCAACTGAGCAAACTGAACCCCTGAGGTATATACAATGCTGAAGGGGATTGACAGAGTAGACACAGAAAGGCAATCTAGAACAAGAGCTCATAGTTTTAGAATTGAGGAGTATCAGGTTTAAAACAGGGATGAGGAGAAATTACCTCTCTCAAACAGTCAAAAATCTATGGAATCTGCATCCTCCGGGGTGCATTAGATGCCAGGACACTGAGTGTTTTTTAAGGAGGACATTGACAGGTTTTTAATTAATGATGGGTTGAAGGGTTATGGAGGGCGGGCAGGAAACTGGATATGAAGTTGAGGTGAGATCAGGCATCAAATGGCTGAGAAGGCTCGAGGGGCTGAATTACTTACTCCTGTTCCTCAGCCTTGTTTCATGTTCAGGGGCTCACCAGAAAGAGGGAGAATAGGAATGGATGGGGGATCGGGTGCCTTTTCCATTTCACAGCAGAATACAACCCTTACAGTCAAATGTGATCTAACTGGTGCCTCAGCATGTTGGATGAGCTAATGAGCCACTGCCCACGTCCATCATTTTTAAATCAAGCTTTCCCTATGAGTGCACTGGTCTTACATCAAGACGTTTGAATTTTCAAAGTCAGTAGTTAGAAAGATGTGTAAAACCTTTTAAAATCGTGAAGTGTCTGGACATTTTCATTCTAGAAAGATTTGCTGCCATGTCAGATAATGAGACTCATAAGTACCTTCTGACTTTTTTTTTGCAGCCGTAACATTGTATACCTCGCTGTGTCCTATTGCCCTTATGCACTTTGGATCTGCCTGTAGTGCACGTAAAACAAAACTCTTCACTGTACTTGGGTACATGTGACAATAATTAGTCGAATCATATCAAATTTGAAAAAGTCTTTCAGAATCAGCTGTTGAAAACCTTCATCCCAATGTGATTGCATTCATGAGTTTCCAGCTCCCTTCGACAACATCATCAAGGCGCATTTATATAATAAATATATAATACCTTTAACAGATTCTCAGGTGCTTCAAATCTCCCTCTATTAATGTTATCTGTGTATATGTCTCCAGTTTGGTGCCACACTGCTATAACTTACATACAAGAAGTATGAGAATATACGCATTTTGCTAAAATAAATTAGGGGCTCAGTCAAATGATACCCCTGTTGCCTTTCTGTCCGACTCCTGCCTGTTATTTTCTCTTTAAATAACACGCTGTGCCCTCTTGAGTGCATCGGTTGAAAATGCCTCCACCACACTTCTGAGCCTGTTAAAGCGGGAACAAAACTGTTCTGAGTCGGTTGGAGTATCCATGACAGCCTTCGAGGTAGGAACCTTACTTTGGGAATCACGTTCACTTATTCACCACCGTACGGAGCAAGCCATTCTGCCCATCTGTGACCGTTCTCTGGAGCATTCCACTCAGTCCCACTCATCGGACATTTCACCAGTATGCTGAGGTTTGCAAGACCGATGCTGAGGAATTTGAGATAGATCTCTGAGTGCCACCATCTCTAAAGTCCCTGATAGATAGAAGGCAGCGTGAAATTCACTTCCAGTATATATATTTGTGTATATTATGTAGTTTTAAGTTAATAGATTGACTCATTAGTTTGCATATGTCTCTAATATATATTAAGTGGACTAATCTAATAAATTTGCTTCATATTAAAGTCTATATTTCTTCCTGTACTAATTTTGATCAGGAGTTGAAGAACCTGGTAGGTACTTTCAGCCCAACAATACAGCAGAGGCTGCTCACATCCTCCGAGTGTGGGAACGGATTCAGTCTGACCTCTGGCCTGCTGAGACATAAGTGAGTGCACATGGGGAGAGACCGTTCACTTGATGCGAGTGTGGGAAGGCATTTGCAAAGTCTAGTGACTTGCTGATGTGCCAGCGCACTGACACTGAGGACAGGCCATTCACCTGCTCTGTCGTTGGGAAGGGATTTACTCAGTCCTGCTGCCTCCTCAGACACCAGCAACTTCACAAGTGACTGCAGTGGTTGGATTCTGCTGGATTTTGCTTCTTTTAATCATGTCCAGCATTAATAACCTGACAACATGGGACTATTTTTTTCTGTTGACTTTAACAATTAACAATAATTCTTTGAAATTTGCATCACAGGAAACAGAGGGGCTTGCCTGCATTGCTCAGACGTTTGAGTATATGTGTTGGGATGTAATGTTGAGGTCGTATCGGATGTTGGTGAGGCCTCTTCTGGAGAACTGCGTCCCGTTCTGGTTCGCCTGTTATAGGAAACATATTATGAAGCTGGAGAGGGCTCAGAAGAGATTTACCAGGATGTTGCCAGCAATGGAGGGTTTGAGTTACAAGGAAAGGCTGAATATGCTGGGACCTTTCTCCACTGGAGCATGGGAGGTGGAGAGGTGACCTTATCAAGGTTTATAAAATCATGAGGAGTATAGATAAGGTGAATGGCAAGTGGCTTTTCCCTAGGTTTAGGGATTTCAAGACTAGTGTATTTATTTTTAAGAGGAAAATGATTTTAAAAAGACGCAAGAGGCATTTTTTTCACACAGAGAATGGTTCATCGGTGGAATGAACTTCCAGAGGAAGCGTTGGATGTGTGTACAATTTAAAAGACATTTAGATAAGCACATAATTAAGAAATGTTTGGAGAGATATGGGCCAACTTCAGGCAGGTGGGACTGGTATCGTTGGGATTGTGGTCAGCATGGACTGGTTGCACTGAAGGGTATTTTTCCATGCTGTATCACCCTACGACTCCATAACTGACTGCTGTTTAATACTGTAGATATGCCACTAACTTCTTTTCCCCTTTTGTAAAAATACCATCTGTGACTTTTCCCCCTACTTCTAGAACCTTTGACAGGAACCATTTCGCAATAAATTTGAGAACGTTTAGTCCAAGCCTAAACTGACTATGGAGGAACATCTGCAACTCAGTGGCTGAAAGTTTCCATCCGTAGGGGAAAAAAACCAATGATTTTTACCAAATGCCTTTTTCTTGAGATATTCATAAAGGCTGCACTTTGATTTTTGGGATCTTCCTTTTGATTTTTAGGGGTTCATTGTTCATTCTCACTCACTTGCACCTTTGCCAGGAGACGCAGTCACATGGTAACATTGCCACCTGTATTTGTCCTGAATTGTTCTAAAGTTCCCATTGGAAAAGATGGAACAAATAACACAGACTGCACTATATATATTTAGTTATTTAATATTTCAACTCATCTATTGAATGAGATATTTTTGTTCATTTATTTCAAATAAATCTCATGTACTCCAGTTCCAAAATGAAAATTCTACCTACTTGGCGCAGTGTAATTTATTGGGAATGAGTCTTGTGTTTGAGATAGCATGTTGGTTTAGTGGTTAGCACTGCTGCCTCACGGTGCCAGGGACCCGGATTCAATTCCAGCCTTGGGCCAATGTCTGTGTGGAGTTTGTATATTCTCCCCGATATCTGCGTGGTTTCCCCTGGGTGCTGTGGTTTCCTCCCACAGTCCAAAGATGTACAGGTTAGGTGGATTAGCCAGGCTAAATTGCCTTACGTGTCCAGGAATGCGCAGGCGAGGGGGAATTCACTTTGGGAAATGCAGGGATAGGGTCTGGGTGGGATATTCGGCGGACGGCCAGTGTGGACTTGACGGGCTGAATGGCCTGTTCCCAGTCTGTAGGGATTCTATGAGTCCTTGGACTACGGGAGGCGGGGAGGGGACAATGTAGGTGTTGCATTCCTACACTTGCATGGGAAGGTGCCTTGGGACATTCATAAGTGGTATGTATTTCTGAAAAATGGACATATTGTAGAGAGAAGCTGCCTTGTGTATAGTCTAATTTTATGACTGACCGACTGCTGCCAATCCCTTTTCACTGCCCACAGATCAGACGAAGTTGTGGCTAACTGCTACTGGAGGATAGCAAATGTTGTCCCCTTGTTCAAGAAGGGGAGTAGAGACAATCCTGGTAATTATAGACCAGCGAGCCTTACTTCGGTTGTGGGTAAAGTGTTGGAAAGGATTACAAGAGATAGGATTTATAATCATCTAGAAAGGAATAATTTGATTAGGGATAGTCATCACGGTTTTGTGAAGGGTAGGTCGTGCCTCACAAACCTTACTGAGTTCTTTGAGAAGGTGACCAAACTGGTGGATGAGGGTAAAGTGGTTGATGTGGTGTATATGGATTTCAGTAAAGCGTTTGATAAGGTTCCCCACGGTAGGCTATTGCAGAAAATACGGAGGCATGGGATTGAGGGTGATTTAGCGGTTTGGATCAGAAATTGGCTAGCTGTGAGAAGACAGAGGGTGGTGGTTGATGGAAAATGTTCATCCTGGAGTTCAGTTACGAGTGGTGTACCGCAAGGATCTGTTTTGGGGCCACTGCTGTTTGTCATTTTTATAAATGACCTAGATGAGGGCGTAGAAGGATGGGTTAGTAAATTTGCAGATGACACTAAAGTCGGTGGAGTTGTGGATAGTGCGGAAGGACGTTGCAGGTTACAGAGGGACATAGATAAGTTGCAGAGCTGGGCTGAGAGGTGGCAAATGGAGTTTAATGCGGGAAAGTGTGAGGTAATTCACTTTGGAAGGAGAAACAGGAATACAAAGTATTGGGCTAATGGTAAGATTCTTGGTCGTGTGGACGAGCAGAGAGATCTCGGTGTCCATGTGCATAGATCCCTGAAAGTTGCCAACCAGGTTGATAGGGTTGTTAAGAAGGCGCACGGTGCGTTAGGTTTTATTGGTAGAGGGATTGAGTTTCGGAGCCATGAGTTCATGTTGCAGCTGTACAAAACTCTGGTGCGGCCGCACTTGGAGTATTGCGTGCAGTTCTGGTCACCGCATTATAGGAAGGATGTGGAAGCATTGGAAAGGGTGCAGGATGTGCAGAAAGGGTGCACCGAGATTTACCAGGATGTTGCCTGGTATGGAGGGAAGGTCTTATGAGGAAAGGCTGAGGGACTTGAGGCTGTTTTCGTTAGAGAGAAGAAGGTTAAGAGGTGACCTAATAGAGGATTAGATAGGGTGGACAGTGAGAGCCTTTTTCCTCAGATGGTGATGACTAGCACGAGGGGACATAGCTTTAAATTGAGGGGTGATAGATATAGGACAGATGTCAGAGGTAGATTCTTTACTCAGAGAGTAGTAAGGGCATGGAACGTTTTGCCTGCAGCAGTTGTAGACTCATCAACTTTAAGGGCATTTAAATGGTCATTGGATAAACATATGGATGGTAATGGAATAGTGTAGGTTAGACGGACTTCAGATTGGTTTCACAGGTCGGCGCAACATCGAGGGCCGAAGGGCCTGTACTGCGCAGTAATGTTCTATGTTCTATGTTTTCCTTCCGACTGTGCAAATCTCTTCTGAAAAAGTTGCATTTGACAGGATTTATAAAAATTCACTGATACTTATTTGACAGTAAAAGAAAGACACTTCTGAATATTCTATGTCAAAAGAAAGCCTTGGGATAAAAATATGGGATCAGCCACAATCATCAAAGATGAAGCAACATATTTGTTTGTTGAAATTAATTCGATGCTGGGGCTCATTTGGTTTCGATGTTACTTGTTCTGTGGGTAATTCCTCATTCCTAAACAGTTTCTGTATTTTGTAAGTTGATGTAGACTGTTTTATTAAGATGGGTGATGAAACAGGAGAAACTTGTATGATTCGTATATAAGATAACAAGGTGTAGACCTGGATGAACACAGCAGGCCAAGCAGCATCAGAGGAGCAGGAAAGCTGATGTTTCAGGCCTAGACCCTTCTTCAAAAAATGATTCTTATGTTCAATTCTGTGTGGTTTTATGTTTGGGACTTGTCAGTGACCTCACCAACTGAGATCAGGAGTTCTGTGTGTTGTCTGTGAATGTTAACCAGTCATACCACATGGAAACAGACTCTTTGGTCCAATCAGTCCACACCGACCATAATCCCAAACTAGTCCCACTTGCCTGCACCCGGGCTATATCTCTCCAATCATTTCTTATTCATGTACTGATCTAAATGCTTTTTAAACGTTGTAACTATACTTGTGTCCAACACTTCCTCTGGAAGTTAATTCCACATATGAACCACCCCGTGTATAAAAAAATGCCCCTCATGTCCTTTTTGGATCTTCCTCCTCTCACTTTAAAAATATGCCTCCTCGTCTTGAAATCCCCTACCCTAGGGAAAAGACACCTACCTACCACCTTATCTGCACCCTTCATGATTTTATAAACCTCGATAAGGTCACCCCTCAACCTACTATGCTCCAGGGAAAAAGAAGTCCCAGTATATCTAGCTTTTCCCTCTAACTCAAACTCTCCATTCCTGGCAAGGTCCTTGTTAATCTCTTCTGAACCGTCTCTGACTTAATAATATCCTATAATCAAGAGACCAGAACTGGACAGTACTCCAGAAGAGGCCTCACCAACATCCTGTACAACCTCAACATTATGTCTCAGCTCCTACGCTCAATGAAGGCAAGCGTGCTAAACACCTTCTTAACCATTCTCTCTACATGTGAGGAAAACTTCAAAGAATTATGTACCTGAAGCCCTAGGTTTCTGTCTTCTACAGCACTACCTAAGGCCATACTTTTAATTGTGTAAGTCCTGCCCTTGTTTGTTTTACTAAAATGAAATACCTCACATTTATCCAAATTAAACTCCATCTGATACTCATCAGCCCATTGACCCAATTGATCAACATCTCTCTGTAATCTTAGATAACCTTCTTCACTGTCCACTATCCTACCAATTTTGTTGTCACCCACAAGTTTACGAACCAAGATAACAAGCATGGGGCTGGATGAACACAGCAGGTCAAGCAGCATCATAGGAGCAGGAAAACTTGACGTTTCGGGCCTAAACCCTTCATCAGAAATCTCTGT
>JAHRHZ010000281.1:15817-43214 GCA_024137785.1 Ginglymostoma cirratum | reverse complement strand
TCCTCCATGCATGCCCCCGATTTCACTCCGATTGGTTGGAGGACCAGTGGCACGCCGTAGTCCTCCAGCCCCGCCCTCCACTTTCACGCCGATTGTTTGGAGGACCAGCCTCATCTCGTTTCCGGTTTGTGGATTCTGCTTGCTTCAGTCAGAATATCCTTCATTGTCACATGTACTCCAGTACAAGAGTACAGGGAAAAGTTTCTACAATGGCTGCCTTTAATAGCTCCATCTTGGGTACAAGTACCCAGGCACAAGACTTACATTGTTAAAAAAATTAGCATGAAAACAGTGAAAAGCACAGGATGGTAAGTGCCCATCAATACTTGAATTGCAGTCCGTGTTTGCAGACTCCAGAGCACGACGCCACACTGCCACAATGTGCCGGTCTCCATTAAGGGCTCACTCCACCACTCTTCCAGGAATTGCCCCTGTCCGCTCGGTCCACTCCGCCGCAGGACTCAGCCCTCAGGTCCGCTCTTGATTGTCTGGTACACCACACCATCTGCCGCTGTCACTCCGGCCCATGCTGAATGCATGTACTGGCCACAGCGGTACACATTTGCGCATTCAGATCCGCCCGGTCTCCAGTCGTGACCCGACTCCTTTCCTCAGGTAGGGAAAGAAGTTGGACAGGGTGGAGGGTGGAAAAAATACAACTGCAGAGGGGAGAGAGAAGGAGGAGGGGGCAGGGTGCGGCTACTGCTTTATAGAGACTTGACGTTGGTCTCAAATGCCTGAATCCAGAGCTGCAGGACCCCCGAGCATACGCTGCCGTCTTTAATTGTGGGTAATATGGAGAAGTGCGCATGTGCCGGGGTCCTGACCCTGCAAGAATTCCTCACCTGGACTGAGAGTGAGGGATGTGGGAAACTCCACTGGGTTAAAAAAACAGTAGTTACAGACAGGAACAAAAACAGAAGTTGCTGGAAAAGCTCAGCGGGTCTGGCAGTTTCTGTGAAGGATAAAACAGAGTTAATGTTTCAGGTCCGGTGACCCTTCCTCAGAACTGTTACAGTTACATACAGGCCTGGAACGACAGTGAGGGATGTTGGAAAATCCACTGGGTCAAAAGGGAGGAGGGGTTACAGACAGGCCCGGACTGAGAGTGAGGGATGTGGGAGACCCCTGTCAACAGGCTTTGCAAGGAGGCAGGGTAACTTATGTACCAACAGGTTCAAGAACAGTTTCTTCCCTGCTGTTAATAGCTGAATGGATCTCTCCAATTTAAAATCTAATGGTGGTCTTGCTTTTGTGCACTTCCTATGCGGTGGTAACCTTGTACGCCTCGCTCTGTCTAAACACCCTATGATCTTGTATGTCCTTGTATGTTATAAACCAAACCAAATCAGATGGGAAAGTTAAGACAAACATCACAGTAAGAGCTGATCTGGTTCACCACGATGCGGATATTTATAATTCTTGTGTGAAAGCATTGAGTTCCAGGTCATTACCACTCACTGTGTAAATAAAGTTGTTCCTCACAATCCCCTGTACCTCTAGCCCTCGAACCTAAACTTAAACTAGTTGGGTCTTTGTGACAAACCAGCAGTTTCCTGCTCATCTGTGCTTGCAGGCACCAGGGAGCATGTGCATTAGTGGCAATGTATCTGATAATTACAGATACACATGAACAATCCTATTTTAATGAGCGACAATATTGGGGCCACGGAAATAAACAATAAAACAGGTACAACTTTTATTGTAAGTTTTAAAAATTGCTTTAATATTGTGTGCATTTGCAGTTGGTACTAATTGACAGTGCTTCAGACGCATAGCAATTAAACATATTTTAACGAACAAGTTTGTTGTGTTAATATTTTGCAATAGTCCTCTTAATATTGTGCATGTGGGTGTTGTATGGTGTTAGCAAACATTTGCTTGCTGTTGCTGATACCATGAGCATTGTGCTCACTGCTTACCAGTGCTTCCTCTTCCCCTCAAAATGATCAGATTTCAATTTCAGAGCCTGTCTTTGTGGGATTTCTTTCACTTCCTCTGTTTTAAATTGATTCCACAGGGTGTTAGATAGAGAGTATTTGCAGTCAGAAACCTCCAATCAAACATCATTTCCCAATCTGACCTAGCCCCCGAATTTATCATAATCTGAATATTATCACATTTTGAACATGGGAAAAGAAACTCGCTTAGTGTGGAGAAACCGTACACGTGTCCTATTTGTGTGTAGTCAAGGCTTCAACCAATCATCTGCTGTGCTGAGACACAGGCAGATTCACACTAGACAGAAACTGGGGAATGTGGGAAGGGATTCAGTTACCCATGCCTGCTGCAAGTTCACAGAGTGATACAGCATGGAAACAGACTGTTTGCTCCAACTTGTTGGCTCTAACCAGACATCTGAATCTGACCTAGTCCCATTTGCCAGAATCTGGCTGATATCCCTCTAAATCCTTCCTATTCATGTATCCATCTAGAGGCCTTTTAAACGTTGTAATTGTACCAGCCTCCACCACTTCCCCAGCACTCTCTGATTGAAAGAAAAGTTACCCCTCAGGTCCTTTTTAAATCTTTCCCCTCTCACTTTAAACCTATGCCCTCTAGTTTTGGACTCCCCTATGCTAGGGAAAAGACCTTGGCTATTCATCTTATCTATGCCCTTGTGATTTTATAAACCTCCATAAGGTCACACCTCAATGTCCTACACTCCAGGCAAAAATGTCCCACCATATTCAGCCCCTCCAGTTCCGGCAACATCTTGGTAAATTTTTATCCACCCTTTCCAGTTTTAACAACATCCTTCCTATAGAAGGATGACCAGAATTGTACACAGTTTTCTAAAAGTGGCCTCATCAAAGACTTGTACAGCTGCAACATGACACCCCAACTCTTACAGTCAGTGCTCTGACCAATGAATGCAAGCATGCCAAAAGCCTTCTTCACCACCCTGTCTACCTGCAACTCAACTTTTAAGGAATTGTAGGTGCAGTCACACTGGGAAAGACCATTTACTGGTTCCAAGAAGGGAAAGGGTTTACACTACTATTTGGCTTTTAGAGACACCACAGAATGCACACAGGAGGGAATCTCTGCTCATGTTTGGTGTGTGGAAGAGTTTCAGCTAATTATTTGGCCTGTTAGGACATAAATGCAGTCTGAATGAGATAAAAACAAGGAAATGTGGAGGGTGTGGGAAGAGATTCAAAACCTTGTCTAACCTGGAAACTCATTGGCACAGTCACACTGGGAAGAGACCATTCACCTGCAACGACTGTGGGAAAGGATTCAGTTATCAACCCTGCTGATAGACCATCGAGTTCGCAAGTGATCTCAGGAATTGCTGTTCATTAGATGCAGGACTGAACTTTGTTCAAAGCATCTATTTCTGCTGATGTTAATAAACTCCAGCTTCATAATAGATGTTAATAGTCAGGTTGAAGGATAAATAAATGAACTTTATCAAAACGGTGTGCCAAGTCTTTTCTAATATCACAAATGCAGGGTTGATCCTTTTGAAGTAAGACAAGAGAGAGGGAGGGATGTGGGTGAGAGCTCCATGTCAAGAGAAAGTGGGGAAAAAAGATAAGAGAGCGGCAGGGAGGGATTCCTGTTTACTCATTGTTGCTGCTATGTGAGGGACACCCCATTCTCCTCTAATTCCCATGCCCTTGTCATTCCTGCTGTGTGGTAGTCTCTGTCTTTCACTGATTCCCATCCTTTGTCACTGCTGTTGTGTGAGACATTCTGTGTCTTTAACTCATTCCCATTTCCCTGATCATTGCCGCTGTGAGGAACTCTCCATGCTCCACTCATTCCCATTCCCATTCCCTCTGGGTGACCAGAATTGCGCGTAGTTTTCTAAAAGTGGCCTCACCAATGTACCTGTGCAGCTGCAACATGACATCTCAAATTTCTATACCTAATGCACTGACCAATGAAAGCAAGTGTGCCAAATGCCTTCTTTGCCATCCTGTCCACCTGCAACTCCACATTCAAAGAAATTGATTTCCATTCTGCTTTTTTATTCATTCACAGGGTGAGGGCATGCTGGCTCGGCAAGCATTTATTGCCCATCCCTAATTGTTAAGAGTTAAGCACATTGCTGTGGATCTGGAGTCACACGTAGGCCAGACTAGGGCAAGGATGGCAGTTTCCTTCCCCAAAGGACATCAGCGAACCAGATGGGTTTTTTTCCCTGACAATCAACAATGGATTTACGATCATTATTAGACACTTAATGGCAGGACATGAACCTGGGTCCCCAGAACGTTACCTGGCCCTCTGGATTAACAGCCCAGTGATAATACCACTAGGCTATTGCCTCCACCTTCTTCCCCCCAGGGCTACTGTGAGAAGGCATCCCGCCCTCTCAACCTTTGATCAGGAAAAGTACGGTTCTGAGGAAGGGTCACTCGATCCAAAACGTTAACTCTGATTTCCCTCCCCGGGTGCTGCCAGACCTACTGAGCTTCTCCAGCCATTTCAGTTTCTGATTTTCAGCATCCGCAGTTCCTTCGGTTTTTTGGAAAATAAAATGTGGACTGACAGCACTTGCTTGAAGGGGAGGGCGTGGTGCGTTGGAGAGTGGGGGAGCTCCTTCACCCAGAATCCCCCGCGCGGGAGAAAGTCCTCTATCAGCTGCGCGCGGGAGGTGGGGGCGTGAAACGAGGAGGCCGCGCGCATGCGCAGCGCCTCGCGACTCCGAAGCTATGGCGGCGGTGGGGGTTGCCGAGACGTCGCTCGGTAAGGCGCGGCGGCAGCCAGGGAGGGGCACGAGTACGGGGAACAAAAGCGGCGGGGGAGGGTCGGTCAACACCCAGGGCGAGTCTCGAGCCCCTCGGGGAAGACGGCGGAGGTCCCGCGTTTGGCAGACGCGGAGGTTTTTGTGTTGTGGAAGAGACACAGCACCCCCCCCTCGGCGGCCGCCATCTTGTTTCAGCCTCGAAACGGGGGTGGAAGGGGAGGGCGCTGTGCGCATGTGCGGCCCAGGCCCTGCACGTCACGAAATGGGCGGGGCTTATGGGGCGCCCGCCACGTGACCCATAGTGATGGTGGTTGAGACCCAGTGTTGGGCTGAGGTGGACAAGTTCAGAAAACACACAACATCAGGTTACAGTCCAACAGGTTTATTTGAAGACGCAAGCTCACATATCCCTGCTCCTTTTTCGGGTGTCAGTGAGAGAGGTGGCATCAGACGCAGAATTTATAAGCAAAAGATCAAACGGTCATAGCACTGATGTGAATGTGTTGCACAAGGTAGCTGTTAAAACTTCAGTCAGTTAGAAGGGATTAATATGCAAATTCCAGAATTTCTTTCAAGTCACTGTCCCGAGATAACTAAAGGTTTTATCCGTTCTCTCAGTACACCAGAGGTGACATCCCAGGCCAGAAAATGCATTTTAGGCGTGAGGCCTTGTTTAGAATCTGGCTGTGTATCAACTTGGAGTCAGACCGGCTTTATTTCCAAAGTATGAATTCATAAAATGCTGCATTGACTGTCTACAAATTGTGTGCTTTTTGAACAAAGTAGAATGTATCCGCAGTTACAAATCTGCAAATACAAATTCACCCCATAGATTTATGTGTGTGTGTGTGTGTGTGCAGACAGGCAGAGGGAGGGAGTGAATCAGGGAATCCCTTCAGTGTGGAAGCAGGCCATTCAGCCCGTCGAGTCCACACCCGCCCTCCCAAGAGCATCCCATTCAGACCCAACCCCCTACCTTGCCTTCCCTTCTGCTAGCCCAATCAGCCTGCACATTCCCTGGACAATTTAGCCCAGCCAATCCACCCTAACCTGCGCATCTTTCGGACCATGGGAGGAAACCGGAGCACCCGGAGGAAATCCCCATGCAGACATGGGTGGGGAGGGGGTGGGAGTGGTGAGAACGTGCGCACTCTGCACAGACAGTCGCCCGAGGCTGGAATTGAACCTGGGTCCCTGGTGCCATGAAGCAGGGTTGCTAACCACAGAGCCGCTGTGCTGCCCCTAGGGCTGGGAGTGGAGAAGTGAAATGGGAGTGGGGAAGCAGTAATAACACAAAAGCAAAGAAGTGTGGGTGCTGAAGGCCTGAAACACAGACAGAAATTGCTGGAGAAACTGAGCAGGTCTGCTGAGCTGGACAGATCCCTGATCAGTTGGGCAAATCAAGATTTACAGGGAACACTCAGGAAAGTGGCCGTGAGATATGTCGGATCAGCCATGATCCTAACAAATGGTGGAGCAAGCTCAAGGGACATACTGCTGTTCTCATTTCTTATGGGCTGGCAGCATCTATGGGGAGACGGAGAGAGAAAATGGAGTTGACGTTGCAAGTCAGGTGACTCTTCTTCGGAACACTGAACCCGAGATGTTAACTCTGGCTTCTCCCTTTTTCCGCACATGCTGCCAAACCTGCTGAGTTTCTCCTGCTATTTCTGTTTTGGTTTCAGATTTCCAACATCCACAGTTCTTTGTTTTATTTTCATGAAGATATATTGGCCTTCAAGGGAGCACAATGTGCGTTTACAAGAATGATACTTGGCCTTCAGGGGGTAAGTCGTAAGGAGGGATGATACAAATTGGGCCTGTTTTCCTCTTGGATTCAGAATGTCAAGGAGTTATCTGATCAAAGTCTTCAAGATAATAAAAGGAAAGGACAGGGTCGATAAAAATAAATTATTTCCATTGTTTGGAGATTCTCGAACTGGGGGCATAGTCTAAATATTAGGACTGACCATTCAGGAAGAACCCCTACATATAAAGGGTAGTGGAGATTTAGAACTCTCTTCCACAAATGGCAGAGGGTGCTGGATCAGTTGTTAATTTAAAATTTGACACAGATAAGATTTTTGAACAAAAAAAGAAATTGCTGCCGAGGTCTAGCAGCACCTGTGAAGAGATGTTCTGAATGGTCACTGGACCTGAAACGTTGACTCTGTTTTCTCTCCACAGATGCCAGTTTTGCTGAGTTTTACTGACAATTTCTGTTTTCATTTCAGAATTCCAGCATTCTCAGTTCTTGGATTTTTTTTAATCAAAGAAGTTTTTGTTAAGCAAAGGTATTAAGGAACTGTGTTCAATTCTGGTCTCCCTGCTATAGGAAAGATGTTAAACTTGAAAGAGTGCAGAAAAGATTTACAAGGATGTTGCTGGGGTTGGAGGTGTTTGAGCTACAGAGAGAGGCTGAATAGGCTGGGGCTATTTTCCCTGGAGCGTCAGAGGCTGAGGGGTGACCTTCTAGAGGTTTATAAAATCATGAGGCAATGGATAGGTTGAGTAGCCATGGTTCGCCCCATCTATCGAGAGGGAATAGGTGGAAGGTGGAAGGGGAACGATTTAAAAGGGACCTGAGGGGTAACTTGTTCACGCCAGAGGGTGGTGTGTGTGAGAAATGAGCTGCCAGAGGAGATGGTGTAGGATGGTATAATTACAACATTTAAAAGGCATCCAGATTGGTACATGAATAGGAAGGGTTTGGAAGGATATTGGCCAAATGCTGTCAATGGGACACTGTTAATTTAGGATATCTAGTTGACACAGACGATTTGGACCAAAGGGTCTGTTTCTGTGCAGTACATCTGTATGGGTTTAAAAACCCCTCGCCATCATCTGTATCAAGTATTCCGAGGACTCCGAATGAACTCTGATGAATATGGGGCCCAGTTAAAGGGCCTGTTTCTGTGCAGGACCTCTCCATGTCTCTTTGACCTGGGCCAAACTCTAAGTGTGGAACTTGGCCACAGATCAGCCATGATGTCATTGGATGGTGAAACAGGCTCTAGGGGCTGAATGACCTCCTCCTGTTCCTTATTTCAACCCAGGAAAGAGGGAGGGTTCGTGGGATGTGGATTTATAGCTTTGCGTAACCAGCGAGGTGGCGGGGGGACGGGTAGAAAAAAGAAATATTATCCCTAGCTTCTGCATTTCAGCACTGCATTTACAAGAGATGATTTTTGTTGAACTCCTTCAACAGGGGATCAGATGGGAGAATTTTTGAGACCTCCAAGCAAACATCATGGCAAGACCTGATGGGGAGTCAACGCTGAGCATCCGGATCCGAATTGCCATTGGGCCCCTGAACGCACAGCAAGAAATGTGTGTCCGCTTGGTGCCTGGGAAGAGGTTTCCAACCTCGGTGTGACTGGATGAAGCCACCAGGAGTGCACCCACGCCCGGGAGAGAGTGTTCCAGCGAATGGAGCGTCGGAACCGAATCGTTTTTAACGCGGTGCAAAATCAGGACGAAACCGTCGTCGCTGCGCACAGCGGTGGGAAACCGGGGGCCCAAGTCCCGCGCGGATGAGGCTTCAGTTGGCCACATGGAGAAACCATGGAAATGCGGGGACTGTGGGAAGAGTTTCAATTACCCCTCCTGGCTGGAAATCCACCGGCGCGTCCACACCAAGCCCGGGCCGGCGGAGAAACCGTGGAAGTGCGAGGAGTGCGGGAAAGGGTTCCACTACCCTTCGCTGCTGAGGAACCACCAGCAGCGCGTCCACACCGGGCCCAGGGAGAAACCGTGGAAGTGCGAGGAGTGCGGGAAAGGGTTTAGCTACCTGTCCCTGCTGCGGAACCACCGGCGGGTCCACACCAGGCCCAGGCAGAAACCCTGGAAGTGCGAGGACTGTGGCAAAGCGTTCGGTCACCGTTTCCTGTTGGACAGCCACCAGCGAGCCCACGCCGGGCCCGGGGACAAGCCGTGGAAGTGCCAGGACTGCGGCAAGGGTTTCGACTACCCGTCCTGGCTGGAGATCCACCGGCGGGTCCACACGGCGCCCCCGGGCGCCGGGGACAAGCCGTGGAAGTGCCAGGACTGCGGCAAGGGGTTTGACTACCCGTCCCGGCTGGAGAACCACCGGCGGGTCCACGCGGCGCCCCCCGGGGAGAAGCCATGGAAGTGCCAGGATTGCGGCAAAGCCTTCTGCTACCCGTCGCTGCTGGAGAACCACCGGCGGGTCCACACGGCTCCCCCAGGTGCCAGGGAGAAGCCGTGGAAGTGCCAGGATTGCGGCAAGGGGTTCTGCTACCCGTCGCTGCTGGAGATCCACCGGCGCGTCCACACTGGGGAGAAGCCGTTCACCTGCTCGCTGTGTGGGAAGGGATTCACCATGTCGGCCTGCCTGCTCTCCCACCAGCGGACACACACTGAGGAGAGGCCCTACAGCTGCCCCGCCTGCGGCAAGTGGTTCAGATCCTCCTCCGACCTCAACGTGCACCGGCGGGTCCACACCGGCGAGCGGCCGTTCACCTGCCCGGTCTGCGGCAAGGGCTTCTCCTGGTCGTCCAGCCTACGCTCTCACCAGCGGGCCCACGCCGAGAAGCCGCTGGGCTGCGGCCGCTGCGGCAAGCGGTTCCGGCATGCCGCCAGCCTGGCCGAGCACCAGCGGGCCCACACCGGTGAGCGGCCGTTTGCCTGCCCGGTCTGCGGCAAGGGCTTCACCGGGCCCACCAGCTTCCAGAGGCACCAGCGGGTCCACACAGACGAGAGGCCGTTCGCCTGCCCAGAGTGCAGCAAGCGGTTCCGCCAGGCATCTGACCTGACCTCCCATCGGCGGGTCCACACTGGCGAGCGGCCCTTCGGCTGCCCGGCGTGCGGCAAGCGCTTCACTAAGTCCTTCAGCCTGCTGCGCCACCGGCGCCTCCACACTGGAGAGAGGCCGTTCACCTGCCCGGGCTGCGGGGCAGGCTTCACCCAGCTGGCCAACCTGCGGGCCCACCAGCGGATCCGCAAGTGCCCACCGCCGCCGGTCTCCCCAGCCGCCGGCGAGAAATAGCTGCCCAGCCCGGCCGCCGGTTGCGATGGCCTGCCCCCATCGTGTTAGACCTGACTCCCGTGTTTCTTTTCCGCTTTGAAAGCGAACGCGGTTTCCCCTCTCGTCCCTGTCGGGGCCCGAGGAGGCCTCTTGAAGCTCCAAGGCTGAGGGAGGGAGGCCTGGGCAGGGATGGAATGCCCAGGCTCGCCGGCTGCTCCTGCCGTTCCTCCCTGTTGCTCTCTCACTTCGAAATTTGACCCCGACCCGTCCAAAAGCGCAAAAGGACGTTGCAACGCATCGCTCTCACCTCGCTCCGGCGGGAGGGCCTTGTTGAAAAATGCAGCAAACCTTTATTATTATGATTATTAACCAGCGCCCACGGTACCAGGAGTTGTGCCAGTATTCCTGGATCGTCAAGATTGGGTGACGCTTCTGCCAATGCCAGGGGTTTAGATACACCACTGTTGTATTTTTATTTAGAGCGTAAATACTCCCAACATTGCGGCGTACGATTTATCAAGAGTGCCAGTGGCTATGGTGTTGGATGAAACAAAGGTTTGCTCTACTGCGGCTCCTGGCACATCGTTGGTAGACAAAGGGGGATCGGCGGGGGTGGTTACCGTTATCCACAGTGACGAGAGGAGGGTGTTTAATCTGAAATGCTGGCCGGATTCCTACACGAAACCTCTGAGCGGAAGTGTCAACCTTTCGAAGACCGGGCTACGGTTTTGTTTTCTCTCCACAGTTGCAGAGCGAAATAAAACGGGACTTTGAAGATAACCATCGGCCTCCGGGAAGTGGTGGTGGGGGCTGGGTTTTGGGTGGAGGGAAACGACCTGAAATTCGCGAGCTGTGGAAATGTCCACCCTTTCGTAACGCCCAGGACGGCCGAAGCGCTCTCTGACAACCACTTCGAAAGAAATTCCCTGTTACGCTGCACGCGTGTCACCGTTGAGACCCATCCACCTCTGGGGATGTTTGGGAGTTGATATCCCTCGCTGCGCTGGGGCCTGGAGCCACGTGTAGGCCAACTCCTTCCCTGAATGACTGGAGTGAACCCGAGGAGTTTAACTTTTTTATTAAACTGCAGTTGTTACCCATTTTAAATACAGACTTTGCCAGATCCAAAAATCTCACCACCTTTCTCTCTTCCCCCTCCGTCTGCAGTGGGACCGTTCCATCCCCAGAACTTTAGCCCAAGCCGCTGGATCACTGTTCCAATGAACCCCTTTTACAGTTTTATTTGAAGCCAGTTGTTTGATGGGGAGCCTTTGCTTGCCTCTTCCTGCAGGCAAGCGGAGACTGTGACCACCCCCCCAACTTCCATTGACAACCTAGCAATTGATATGATGATCTTTGCAGCATGGAAAGAGGCTGTTCAGTCCATCAGGCCCACACTGAACCCTCTGAAGGGCATCCTACCCCCTCCCCTGTTTCCCAAGGCTCATTCCCCCCAGCCTGCACATGTTTGGACGCTACAGGGCAATTTACCACAGCCAGCCCACCCCAACCTGCACATCTTTGGACTGTGGGAGGAAACCCATGCAGACAGTCACCCAAGTGGGGAATTGAACCCAGGTCCCTGGCACTGCGAGGCAGCAGCGCTAGCCACTGAGCCACCGTGCCTTGTGAGTGTGAATTGCCTCCAGACTGCAAGTGTTTCTGACTTCAGGCGTCACAGAATTGCAAGAGGAGGCTATTTGTCCCATGTTGACTACACCAGTTCCATCCCTGTGTGCCAATCTTCTCCCTTTTCCCATATCCCTGTCTGTCCCAGTAAGCCTCCATTGCTCCTCTCCAATGCCTGGATCGAACCTGCTCTCAGCCACATTGCCGGGGCCATCATTCCATTATCCTGAGAATATTAAATTGGATGGTGCAGTTCCACCAGGATTTCCCAAATGAGATGGAATACGTGGACTGTCACATTTACACCGACAGACGTAAAAGCAAGAAACCCACCCCAGGAAATGACTCATTTTGGTCTCGTTCAATGAATACATCAGCCTGACACCCATGGACTTTTGCGAGAAGGATAGAGATTGCAAGAAGATAGCTTTATGTCAGATGTTTGTATCCTTCCCACTGACCTGTTTTTTTAAAAATTAAACTGAAGTAGAGACCTGTTACCTATTCCAAGGAAACTGACACTGATGTACACCTGGATCAATATCCCCTGATCCAGGACCACTTAAAGCATTCTCTCCTGTTATGGGTTGTATGTCATTCCTGCCAGTTTACTGTAAATATCTAAACTGATGCTTCTTAATAAAATTTCATTAAAATCACTTAAGAGTTTTGCCTGTCCGCTCTTTTCGGGTAATCCGTGACTCCCCGGACTAATATCTCACACTCATCCATGAGAAGGTCTGAGAACTGAACTAATCCAGAGCAACTTCGAGGTTTAGGGTCACGGCTCACGGTTTGCATTCCTCATCTCTTGAGTCAGGAAGTCATCCGTTCAAATGCACGTCAGGACAAACAGGCAGGAAAGCTCAGTCGACCTACCGACGCACTGCGTCGGTGCAGTGTGCACTGCGAAGAGATGCCATTCTTCGGACGTGACCTTCCTCCAAGGCCTCCGTCTGTAGCCTCGGTTTTCAGGGTGCTAGCCCCATGTGAGGTTATTCCGAGCAGCAGGGGAGCTCTCCCTGCTGAACCACTCAAAACGTGTCCCTCGGCAAACAATTGCTGAACTGGCCATCTGCCTGTAATCACACGGTGCTCAGCTGTGGGAGCTTGCTGTGCACAGCTTGTCTCCTGCATTACAACAGTGATGAAAGAGCGTTGCTGGCTGTAAACCACGGTGGGACTTTCTGAAGGAGCAGAAGATGCCATGTCAATGCAATACAATGGGGTCTGATTGTTGATAGTCAAGAGAGGGTTTTAGTCTTTTCATACAAATCCAATTTTGTTTGGAATTGGTATTTTTACTGAAATGTACAGTTCAAGTTCTAAATTTCTCAGCCTTAAGCAGGGTTTTAACATAGTGTCCTCAGAAAGTCCAGTTGGGCTTCGTTCGTTAAAGAAGCAGCTGAAACCAGACAGACAGATAGACACAAGACACAAAAAGACAGAGAGAAAAATAGACATGTGGACAGTCAGAGAGACGGACAGACACAGAGACATGCACAGGCAGATGCAGACAGACAGACAAAAAGACATGGAGAGAGGCACAAAGAGACAGACAGAGAGAAACAGACAGACATATATGGACAGACACATATATAGACACACAGACAGACAGATGTATAGACGGACAAATACAGAGACGTACACAGGCAGTGAAACAGACAGACAGAACGACAGGCAAAGAGAGACAGATGGACACAAGAGACAGAGAGAAAAACAGACAGACACAGAAACATGCAGATACATACAGAGACAGACAAAAAGACAAGACATGGAGAGGCACAGAGAGACAGACAACATGAGAGACATACAGACAAGAGAGAAACAGACAAATATATAGACAGTCAGATACAGAGACGTGCACAGGCAGACAGAAACGGAAAGACACGAGAGACAGAGAGAGAAACAGACAAATATCGGCACAGACATGAACAGGCAGATACAGAGAGAGACACAGATAGACATATACAAACAGGCACAGAGAGACGTGGAGAGACAAACATATTGGCAGATACAGACAGACTTATAAATTTGATTTTGCTTCCTCTTCCCTGAATTTCCTCTCTCCTCCCACCTTTCCTACCTCTTCTGGCACCACAACCCTCCTGCTCTGCACTCCTGCAAAGTGACCATCTATCCATTCCCACCCCCAGCTCCCAGTTATGGGGGGCATAATTACAGCTCCCACAGCCTTGAACGTTGGAATTTCATTTGTCACCTTCTCCCCCTAACAATGTCCTGTCCTCTTTTCAAGACCAACTTGAGAGCTCTGCATCTCTAAGTTCTTGGCCACCTCCTGCTGGATATTCATATTTTCCTGAAAATGCTGCTTTCTTGCCAGTCAAAAATAACATTCTGGGGTTAACATATTTCAAAAACAACACAAACTGTCTCTTTAACAGTGACGCACAGATTCTAATGACTGCCAGTTTTCCAAATATGTCATTAGAAGATTCAAACAGGCTTTCGTAGCTAATCCCTAGCTAAACTAGAAAGAGTGCAGGAAAGATTTACTGGGATACTACCTGGACTGGAGGATTTGAGTTATAAGGAGAAGCTGGGATTTTTTTCCCTGGAGCATAGGGACTGAGATGTGACTTTATAGAGGTTGATAAAATCATGAGAGGCATTGATAAGTTACATAGCCAACAGCTTTTCCCCATGGTAGGGGAGTCTAAAACTAGAGGGGGTAGATTTAAGGTGAGAGGGGAGTGATATAAAATGGTCCATTGGGGCAACTTTTTCACACAGAGGGTGGTGAGTGTCCGGAACAGGTTGCCAGAGGTAGTTGTGGAAGCAAGTACAATTTTGTCATTTAAGAGACATTTAGACAGGTACATGGATGGGTGGTTATTGGAAGGATTTGGACTAGATTAATTGTGAAACCTGTGTGGCATGGATAAGTTGGGCCAAAGGGCCTATTTCCGTGCTGTAGATCTCTACGACTGATTGTGTTTATCTTGTTTTGTCTTCTATGACCTGCAGTGTGACATCCCTGTTTGTTTCTGCAGACGCTCATTCATGTTCAAATTGAAAAATCCACATACTAGTCGCTTCTTCAAATATTGTTTACGAGCATAGATGCAAACTCTCATTAACTCTGATTTTTTTCTTCACAGATGCTGCCAGACCTGCTGAGCTTTTCCAGCAACTTTTGTAGCTCTTTCTGCAGTTCTTTTCGGTTTTTATTCAGTCTCACCTGCCTGTGCTCAGCCCATTTCCCTCCAGTATTTCTTATTCATGTACTCATCCAAATGTCTTTTAAACATTGTAACTGTACCTTCGCCCACCACTTCCTCTGGAAGTTTTTTCCACACACAAACCAGTCTTTATGTAAAAACAAAACACCCCCATGTCTTTTTTAAATCTTTCTCCTCTCGTCTTAAAAATATGGCCCTCTAGTTTTGAAATCCTCCACTCTAGGGAAAAGACACCTGCCATTCACCTCAACCTCCTATGCCCCAGTGGAAAAATCTCCCAGCCTCTCCTTCTAACTCAAACCCTCCATTCCTGGCAAGATCCTGGTAAATCTTTTGTTTACCTTTTAATTCTTGCTAATTCTGACCTTGTCAGTCTTAAATGATTACACCCATGCTGCCCTCTGCTCTGTCACTTAGGCATTTGATCTATGATGCCCCTCCTGGCCTTGCAACAGATGTCTCTCAACTTTGCACAGTTAGTTCAGAATTTTATAGGCACTGTTATTGCAATAATTTGTGGAATTCTTTACTGCAGGGGGCTGTTGAGCCTGAGAGAGACAGATTTATAACCAGTAAGAGAATCAAATGTTTTGGGGGAAAAGGCAAAGTGGAGTTGAGGATGATCAGATCAGCCATGATCTTGTTGAATAGCAGAGCACATTCGATGGGCCGAATGGCAGTCTCCTCCCATATCTTATTGTTAACTGTTCATCTTGTGCAATCTCTTAGCCCATTGCCCACACTCTCCGAGCGCTGCCAAACAAAGAGACCCTGGAGTGCAGGTGCATACTTCCTTGAAGGTGGAGTCACAGGTAGACAGGATAGTCATTATTGCAGCTGTACAAGGCATTGGGAGAGGCCACTTTTGGAATATTGCATTCAGTTCTGGTCTCTGTGCTATGGGAAAGGCGTCGTGGAACTTGAAAGGGTTCAGCAAAGATTTATGAGGATGTTGCCGGGGTTGGAGGGTTTGAGTTCTAGGGAGAGGCTGAATAGGCTGCGGCTATTTTCCCTGGAGCGTTGGATCCTGAGGAGTGACCTTGTAGATGTTTGTGACATCATGAGTGGCAATGATAGGGTGAACAGTCAATGTCTTTTCCCCCATGAGTACGTGAGTCCAAAACTAAAGGGGGCATAGGTTTAAGGTGAGAGGGGAAAGATTTAAAAGGGACCTCAGAGGCAACGTTTTCACGCAGAGGGAACTGCATGTATGGAATGAGCTGCCAGAAGTGGTGGTGGAGGCTGGTACAATTACAACATTTAAAAGGCATCTGGACAGGTACATGAATAGGAAGGGTTTAGAGGGATATGGGCCAAATGCTGGCAAATGAGACTAGATTAATGTAGAATATCTGGTTAGCATTTTTAATTTTTTTTTTCTTATTCATTTTGTGGGATGTGGGCATTGCTGGCTGGCCAGCATTTCTTGCCCATCCCTAGTTGACCTTGAGAAGGTGGAGGTGAGCTGCCTTCTTGAACCGCTACATTCCTCCTGCTGTGGGTTGACCCACAATGTTAATAGGGAAGGAATTCCAGGATTTTGACCCAGCGACGGTGATATATTTCCAAGTCAGGATGGTTAGTGTCTTGGAGGGTAACTTGGAGGTGGTGGCGTTCCCATATATCTGCTGCCCTTGTCCTTCTAGATGGAAGTGGTCGTGGGTTTGGAAGGTGCTGTCTGAGGATCTTTGGTGAATTTCTGCAGTGCATCTTGTAGATGGTACACACTACTGCTACTGAGCGTTGGTGGTGGAGGGAGTGAATGCTTGTGGGTGTAGTACTAATCAAGCCGGCTGCTTTGTCCTGGATGGTGTCAAGCTTCCTGAGTGTTGTTGGGGCTGCACTCATCCAGGCAAGTGGGGAATAATCCATCACACTCCTGACTTGTGCCTTGTAGATGGTGGACAGGCTTTGAGGAATCAGGAGGTGAGTTACTCGCTGCAGTATTCCTAGCTTCTGGCCTGCTCTTGTAGCCACTCTGTTAATGTGGTGAGTCCAGTTGAGTTTCTGGTCAATGGTAACCCCCAGGATGTTGATAGTGGGGGATTCAGTGATGGAAACATCATTGAATGTCAAGGGGTGGTGGTTAGATTGTCTCTTACTGGTGATGGTCATAGCCTGGCATTTGTATGGCACGAATGTCACTTGCCACCTGTCAGCCCAAGCCTGGATATTGTCCAGATCTTGTTGCATTTGAACATGGACTGCTTCAGTATCTGAGGAGTCACGAATGGTGCTGAACATTGTGCAATCATCAGCGAACATCCTCACTTCTGACCTTATGATGGAGGGAAGGTCATTGATACAGCTGCTGAAGATGGTTGGACCTAGGACACTACCCTGAGGAACTCCTGCAGAGATGTCCTGGAGCTGAGATGATTTACCTCCCACAACCGCGACTATCTTCCTATCTGTCAGGTAATGACACTGACCACCCGAGCGTTTGCTCCCTGATACCTGTTGATTCCAGTTTTGCCAGGGCTCCTTGATGCCACACTCGGTCGAATGCAGCCTTGGTATCAAGGGCTGACACTCTTGCCTCACATCTGGAATTTAGCTGTTTTGTCCATGTTTGAACCAAGGCTGTAATGAGGTCAGGAGCTGAGTGGCCCTGGCAGAACCCAAACTGGGCATCACTGAGCAGGTTATTTCTGAGCAGGTGCTGCTTGATAGCAATGTTAGTGACACCTTCCATCACTTTACTGATGATCGAGAGGAGACTGATGGGGCAGGTTGGATTTGTCCTGCTTTTTATGTACAGAACATACTTGGGCAATTTTCCCATTGTCGGGTAGGTACCAGTGTTGTAACTGTACTGGAACAGCTTGGCTAAAAGAGCGGCAAGTTCTGGAGCACAAGTCTTCAGTACTATTGCTGGAATGTTGTCAGGGCCTGTAGCCTTTGCAGTATCCAGTGTCTCCAACTGTTTCTTGATATCACGTGGACTGAATCGAATTGGCTGAAGACTGGTATCTGTGATGCTGGGGACCACTGGAGGAGGCCGAGACGGATCGTCCACTCGGCACTTCTGGCTGAAGATTGCAGCGAATGCTTCAGCCATATCTTTTGCACTGATGTGCTGGGCTGTCCCGTCATTGTGGGTGGGATATTTGTGGAGCCTCCTCCTCCAGTTAGTTGTTTAATTGTCCACCACCATTCATGACTGGATGTGGCAGGACTCCAGAGCTTAGATCTGATCCGTTGGTTGTGGGATCGCTCAGCTCTGGCTATCACTTGCTGCTTTCACTGTTTGGCGTGAAAGTAGTCCTGTTCGGTGGCTTCCCCAGGTTGACACCTCATCTTCAGGTATGTCTGGTGCTGCTCCTGGCATGCCCTCCTGCACTCTTCATTGAACCAGGGTTGATCCCCTGGCTTGATGGTAATGGTTGAATGGGGGATATGCCATGAGGTTACAGATTGTGCTGGAGTACAATTCTGCTGCTGTTGAGGGCCCACAGCGCTTCATGGATGCCCAGTCTTGAGTTGCTAGATCTGTGCGAAGTCTGTCCCATTTAGCACAGTGATAGTGCCACACAACACGATGGAGGTTGTTCTCAATATGAAGGTGGGACTTCGTCACCACAAGAACTGTGCAATGGTCACTCTTACCGATACTGTCATGGACAGATGTGCCTGCAGCTGGCAGATTGGTAAGGATGAGTTTAAGTATATTTTTTCCCTCTTGTTGGTTCCCTCACCACCTGCCGCGGACCCAGTCTAGCAGCTATGTCCTTTCGGACCCGACCAGCTCGATCAGTAATACTGCTGCCGAGCCACTCTTGGTGGTGAACATTGAAATCCCCCATCCAGAGTACATTTTGCGCCCTTGCCATACTCAGTGTTTCCTCCAAGTGTTGCTCAACATGGAGGAGTACTGATTCATCAGCTGAGGGAGGACGGTCTGTGGTAATCAGCAGGAGGTTTACTTGCCCATGTTTAACTTGAAGCCATGAGACTTCATGGGGTCCAGAGTCAATGTTGAGGACTCCTAGAGCAACTCCCTCCCAACTGTATACCACTGTGCTGCCCCCTCTGATGTGTCTGTCCTGCTGGTGAGACAGGACATATCCAGGGATGGTGACGGTGGTGTCTGGGACACTGTCTGTAAGGTATGATTCTGTGACTATGACTGTGTCAGGCTGTTGCTTGACGAGTCTGTGAGACAGCTCTCCCAATTTTGGCACTAACCCCTACATGTTAGAGAGGAGGACTTTGCAGGGTTGACAGGGCCGTTGTCTTTTCCGGTGCCTGGGTCGATGTCGGATGATCTGTCCGGTTCCATTTCTTTGAGTCTTTGTAGCAATTGGTACAACTGAGTGGCTTGCTAGGCCATTTCAGAGGGCAGTTGAGAGTCAACCAAATTGCTGTGGGTCTGGAGAGACATGTAGGTCAGGCCAGGTGAGAGTGGCAGATTTCCTCCCCTGAAGGACATTAGTGAACCAGATGGGTTTTTCCGACAATCGGTAATGATTTCATGGTGATCGGTAGATTCTTAATTCCAGACTTTTTTTTTGTTTGAATTCCAATTCCACCATCTGCCATGGTGGAATTTGAACCCGGGTCCCCAGAACATCAGCTGGGTTTCTGGATTAATAGTCTAGCGATACTGGGCCATCGCCTACCGTACCCATGGACGAGTTGGACTGAAGGGTCTGTTTCCGTGCTGTACAATTCTACGACTCTGTAAGAATCACAATGTACTCCCATCTACCTCTCGACTATGTCTTGATTCCAAACTGATTGCACTGACCTACATTCTCCTTGTGGCCCTGGATCAATCCCGAACTAATTTCACTGACCATTCTCTCCACATCATGTGATATCAACTCTGCTCCAATCCTGCTGCTTGCTCAGCCCCTTACAGCACTGTACTAAATGAAAAAAAACTCCTTGTGCTGTTTCTTCCCTGTTACCTTGTGTACATCCCAAAACAAAAGCCCCCCAACTACATCCCATTTCTAGTTGCAATGAAAGCAAAAAGCTGAGGATTAGCACAGTACAGTGCTGAAAGAGACCATTCAGCTCACCAAGTCTGCACCAACCCTCCCACCCCCTACCCTATCCCTGTAACCCTGGATTCCCATGGCTAACCCACCTAGCCTGAACATTCATGGATACTTTGGACAACTTAGCATGGCCAATCCACCATAAGCTGCATGTATTTGGACTGTGGGAGGAAACCTTGTGCAGACACGAGGAAAACATCCAAACTCCACACAGACAGTTGCCTGAGGGTGGAATCGAACCCAAGTCCCTGGTGCCGCAAGGCAGCAGTGCTGACCACTGAGCTACCACCTCTAGGACATCTGAGGTTAAAAACAGAAAATGTTCGAGAAACTCAGCAGGTCTGGTAACACGTATGGAAGGTAAACAGAGTTAACGTTGAGTCTCTGACTCCTCGACTTTCCCTTCAGTTTTCCATCGTGCATTGCCAACCCCATCTCTTTGCAGCAGCCACACTCTTGCATACCTCAAGTGTATTGGTGCCGAGTATAGCATCAGCAAGTTATTGGTCTTGTCCTGAATTTTGCAGTCACAAGCTGCACGTGAATCCCCATTGGGAGCTCAGAACCTGGGGAAATCATATCCTATGTCAGTAGCCATGAGATAAAGGGCCAATTCTGGCTTCCTGTGTTAAGGAGTAGATTGCTTTGATTCCATTGATGTACTGAATACACGTTGGTATGTATGTCTATCACTCCCTTAGTCTCTCTATCACTCATTCTCTTCCTGCGTCTATTTATCTCTCTCTCGAAGTGTCTATCTCTATTCCCTTTCCCTCCCTGTCAATGTCTCTTCCACTCCCCTCCTATGTCAGTCTCTCTCTCTGTCTGTCGCCCTCCTGTCCGTCTTCATCCTCCTCCACTCCCTATTCCCCCGCCCCACCTCCCTCCTAGTGTCAATCTCTCTCCCTCTCCCCATGTTGCATCTATCCGTCTCCCTTCCTCACTCCATCTCCCTCCCTCTGTCTGTCACACGCTCTCTCCCTTTGTCTATCTCTGTCCCTCTCTCCTGTAGGTATCTATCTCTTCCCGCACCGTATCGGTCTACCTCTCTCAGCTATCTCTCTCTCTCTCTCTCTCTCTCTCGATCTGGCTCTCCCTCTTCCTTCCCATCTCCCTGTGCGCGTCTATGGGATTTACTCTTTGTCTGGTCCCACGCCACTGGGAATGACTGCGCACGCGCAGAACCGAATATTGGATACATTGCGAACGATCTGCGCACGCGCGGCACCACCCGGCCGAATCCCGGAAGTGGTATCCAAGGTGAGGTTTGCAGTTGGGGTTTCCCAAACCCCTGACCCATCGACCCCACTCCTGGGGTTTCCCAAACCCCTGACCCATCGTCCCCACCCCCTGGGGTTTCCCAAATCCCTGCCCCATTGCCCCCTCTCGGGGTTTCCAACACCTCCGCCCCATTGCCCCACCACTGGGGTTTTCCAAACACCCCACTTCCTGTCCCATTGCCCCCCACAGGGTGTCCCAAACACCTGTCCCATTTACACCACCCCCTTCCCCAGGGTTTCCCTGGACCCCTGTCCCATTGCCCCTGGAATATCCCAAACCCCTGTCCCTTATTGTCCCTGCACCAGTATCCAAGCCCTCCTGACCCTGGAGAATAGATAATCCCTGACCTTCTGCTATTGGATCTTCTGTCTGAGTTACTCCATGCTATCGCTGGCCCGAGGATGTCTCATAAATGACGTAAGACAGAGTAGCAGTAGTGGACCATTCTACCCATTGAGTCTGCTCTCCCATTCAATGAGTTCTGATCATCCGCAACTCCCACTTTTCCCCGTAACCCTCGATTCCCTTCCTGATTAAAAATCCCTCTCTATCTCAGCCTTGAATATACTCAATGACCCAGCCTCAACAACTCCCCCTCAGTAGTAAAGAATTTCACAGATTCATTCCCCCCCTCCCCTCGAAGACAGAAGAAGTTCCTCCCATCTCTGTCTTCAGTGGGTGACCCCCTCACTCTGAGATGATGCCCCTCTGGTCCTAGACTCTCCCACACAAGGGGAAACAACCTCTCCACATTTCCCCTCTCAAGTCCTCCCTAAGAACCTTATCTGTTTCAATAAGGTCACCCGTCATCCTTCTAAATTCCAATGAGTACAGGCCCGACCGACTCACCCCCTCCTCATCAGGCGGTCCCTCCCTACTCAGGATCAGCCGAGTGAACCTTCCCTGGACCGTCTCCAATGTCTGTCCATCTTTGCTCAGATATGTGGCCCGAAACTGTTCATGGTATTCCAGCTTTGGTCTGACAAATGTCTTGTACAGTTTTAGCAAAACCTCCAGCTCTTTATACTCCATTTCCTTTGAAATAAGTCCATTTATTTCAAAGGGTATCCCAGTCTCTCACTGCCTGGAGATTTGGGGGAAGGTTGATCCCATCCGCCATTGCTATGGGAGTGAAACCAGCCCCTTGCTCCCTCGAGCCCGGGGCAATCTCATTGGCTCAACTGCCCGCCTCGGGGCATGTGTATTTCCCAGGGGGAGGGAGGAGGTTGAGGGGAGTGGTGGAGGTATTGCATTCCTGCTCCTCAAGTGTGTGTATTCTAGGCTGAGATAGTTCCAGGCTGAAACAGAGAGAGGGTTTTTAATCAGGAAGGGAATCGAGGGTTATGGGGGAGGAAACGGGGAGAGTGGATGATCAGTTCAGGGGACCTGAAGCTCATCCCCTCCCCTCCCAATCTGGGCACTGAGGGTCCAAGCCCTGTTCCCTCTCCCTCCGCTCAGAGTAGGTACAAACGATCTTCATCCCCCCAAATTCCTGGGGACACAGGGTCTAATGGTTTTCCCGCTAAATTGGCAGGAGGTGACTTAGGGGGAATGGCGGTAGGAGTTCGGGAGAGCTCCCCAGAGTTGGGGAAGGGGCAGCAGTTGTAATGTGTGATGCGGTAACTGCCTCTGAATGTGGGCCTGTTCCTTTAAATTTAAAGGGGCCCTTTCTTTCTTCCCGCCAATCCCCAAGCGTTGAGGGCCCGGCTCTGAATATTCTCTCGTTCCTCGACAGGACTCGAAGGATGAAGACCGACAGTAGTCGATTGACGCGGCCGGGCTCCGGGCTCAGCTCCGGCCTGCCACAGCCGGGCATGGCCGCCCTCCGACCTGCAGGCGTCCAAGTGCCCAGGACCTCCGCCCAGCACCTCCTCACCCCGAGACTCCGGCTGCCAGCTGCGTGGCTGGAGAACAGGTTTCTGGTGCCGCCCTCCGGGGCCCGGGTGGGCCTTCCGAAACCGACCCTCCGCTTCAGCCAGTCTCTCAGCCCCCGGCTGCCTCTGGGCCTCGGTGCCTGGAGGGGTGGTCCGCATGGCCTCTGCTCCCTCGCCCACAAACCAGAGCCTCAGCGGGTGGAGCCGGAATTCCAGCCTGACAGCCAAGCCGAGGGCACCATCAACAGCAGGCAGCAGGTAGGCACCTCACCGTTGGCTCAGTGTGCAGCCCGTTATTGAGAGTAACAGATACCTGGGAGGGAGTTACATACAGGAATCTAGTGGAGGGGTTCAGTGTGGTTTATATACAGAATAACAGATACCGGGGGGGGGGGGGGCGCGAGTTACATACAGGAATCTAATCGAGGGGGTCCAGGGTGGTTTATATACAGAATAACAGATACCCCCTGGGAGGTAGTTACAGACTGGAATCTAATCGAGGGGTTCGGGGTGGTTCATATACAGAATAACACATACCTGGGAGGGAGTTACGGACTGGAATCTAATCGAGGGGTTCGGGGTGGTGTATATACAGAATTGCAGATACCCTGGGAGGGAGTTACAGACTGGAAGCGAATCGAGGAGGTTTGGGTGCAGCTTTGAACATTCTGCTTCTGTTCTGCTCCTCAGGCCTGGGAGGTCCCGGCTGAGTTGTCTGAGCCGCTGCCTGCCTACGACCTGTCAAATGAGAAGTACGAGGACCTGGAGCAGGCCCGAGGGGACCTGGCCGACGAGGAGCTGCGAGACATTGCAGACCCCTCGCAGAACCGGGACGCCATGTTGAGGCGGAAGAAGGTGAGCGCGTGTGACTCCTGGCCCATTGCCTGCGGTGGGCGCCCCTGGTTGTGTGCTTTGGAGCCCCCAAGCCGCTCTGCGCGTCTGCCTGTCAGACACGGCCCAGGGCGCTGCTGCGTCAGTGGGGATGGGAGTTCTCCAGTGCTTTCGGGGTGGCTGAGTGGACGTCCCTGAACGGGCCCTTCTGAGGATCACTTCCAGGGCGTCTGACTCACTGATGTGTGGAACATAGAACTGTACAGCACAGTATAGGCCCTTTGGCCCACGATGTTGTGCCAAACTTTTACCCTAAACCTAAGGTCTATCTGACCTCCACCCCTACTGTATACTATCATCCATATGCCTATCTAATAGCCGCTTAAACGCCCCTAATCAGGCCGACTCCACTACCCTCTCCAGCAATGCATTCCACGCCCCGACCACTCTCCGAGTAAAGAACCTCCCTCTGACGTCTCCCCAATATCTACCTCCGCTCACTTTAAAACTATGCTCCCTTGTAATAGCTACCTCCACCCTAGGAACAAGTCTCTGGCTATCCACTCTATCTATGCCTCTAATCATTTTGTACACCTCCATCAAGTCACCTCTCATCCTTCGTCATTCTAAAGAGAAAAGCCCGAGCTCTCTCAACCTTTCCTCATAAGAGCCTTCCCTTCGTTCCAGGCAACATCCTGGTAAATCTCCTCTGTGCCTTTTCCAATGCTTCCACATCTTCCCTGTAATGAGGCGACCAGAACTGGACACAATACTCCAGATGTGGCCGAACCAAGCTTTTGCATCGTCTGACAGAGCTGGCAGGGAGCGACTGCTGGGCAAATTCGTTTGGCAGGTGAAATTGGATCCCCTGCGTTGTCCCCAATTTTGGAGGAACTCGCAACAGCCCCACTCAGTTGGCGCATCTCCAGTTCTTGGAGGTGTGCCCACCCCACTTCAGATTGTCTCCATTGCCCTACGTCTACCAGTATGACACACCATGTCCCTGTCACGCAGCAGAGGAACAGACCCTTCGGCCCAACCAGTCCGTGCCGTCCATAATCCCAAACTAAGCTATTCCCACCTGCCTGCGCCTTGCCCATATCCCTCCAAACCTTTCCCATTCATGTCCTTATCTCAATGTCTTTTAAATGTTGTAACTGTACCCACACCCACCATTTCCTCAGGAAGCTCATTCCACACACGAGCCACTCTCTGTGTAAAATGTTTGACCCTTGTGTCTTTTTTAAGTCTTTCTCCTCTCACCTTAAAGATTATGCCCCCTAGTCTTGAAATTCCCCACCCCGCCTGCTATTCACCCAATCTATACCCCTCATGATTTTATAAATCTCCATAAGGTCACCCTCAACTTCTAACACTCCAGTGGAAAAAGTCCCAGCTTCTCCATCCTCTCCTTATAACTCAAACCCTCGATTCCCAGCAACGTCCTGGTAAATCTCTTCTGAGCCCTCTTCAGTTGAATAACATCCTTCCTATAACGGGGCTACCAGAACTGGACACAGTTCCTCAACATGACGTCCCAACTCCTATACTCAAAGGTCTGAGCAGTGAAGGCAAACGTGTTAAACACCTTCTTAACCCCCCTGTCTATATGTGACGCAAGCTTCAAAGAATTATGTACCTGAACCCCTAGGTCTCTCTGTTCTACAGCGCTACCCAAGGCCCTACTTTTAATTATATGAGCCCTGCCCTTGTTTTATCTATCAAAATGCTATACCTGACATTTATCCAAAGTAAACTCTACCTGCCACTCCTCAGCTCCTTATTGGCTTTGAACACTTTCGGCCATTCTGGAAAATCCCTGGTTTTAATCAGTTCTTTCTCGTTTCAGTCCACAATTTGTAAAATAGCACACAATTAAAAGACGACTTTTTCAAAAATACTGAATTTTGCTCCTCGGAGGTTTCCCTAAGGCCTCCTCGAAATTCGTGTCAATGAATGTGAGATGAGCTATCACCGTTTCCATCTGAAAATGAGATTAAAACATCATTCTTTGAAGTATACAGTTTCGAAGTACAAATCCCACATGAGGCTGCGCTCATTTCCGTCCACTTGAGAATGTAAACTTCCTGGTAATATCTTTTGACATTCTGTAAAACATTCGCTCCTTCCTCCACTGATGCTCATCTACATCAGTGTGTACCATCTAAAAGATGCCCTGCAGAAACTCACTGAGCATCCTCTGACAGCACCTTCCAAAACCCCACACTCCTCTACCATCTAGAAGGACAAAGTCGGGGGTGGGGTTGGGGGTGGTGAAGGTGGTGTAGCAGATACATGGGAACACCAGCACCCTGCGAGCTCCCCCTCTGGGCCACTCACCAACCCAACTTGGAAATATATCAGCCATTCCTTCAGTGTGGCCGGGTCAGAGTCCCTGGAATTCCCTCTCTGAGGGTCTACCTACGACACATGGGTGCAGCAGTTCACGATGGGAGCTCGCCCCCATGTTCTCAAGGGGGGCAGTTAGGGGTGGGGCAATAAATGTCAGGCTCGGCCACTGAGGCCCACATATCACGAAGAATGAAACCCATATTTTGAGGGAAGTGGAAGGGGTTTGTCGCCAATGAATGGTGACCAATACACTGACCTATGAGGTACTGTTGCGAGATGAACATCTATTTGTGAACATCTCTTCCCTGCACCTCACCTTCCTACTATGAGAGGCATAGATAGAGTGGATAGTCAGAGATTTTTTCCCAGGGCGGAAATGACTATTACGAGGGGGGGCATCATTTTAAGGTGATTGGAGGAAGGTATAGGGGGAGATGTCGGAGGTAGGTTCTTCGCACAGAGAGTGGTGGGTGTGTGGAAAGCGCTGCCGGCCGTGGTAGTGGAGTCAGATACTTTAGAGACTTTGAAGCGACTCTTGGATAGGCACATGGAGGATGGTAAAATGTAGGGTATGCAGGGTAGATTGATCTTAGTAGGAAAGTGGGTCGGCACATCATTGTGGGCTGAAGGGCCTGTACTGCGCTGTACTGTTCTATATTCCGTGTTCTGTGTTCTACTGGTGGGACCAGCATCTGTGTAAACAGCTCCGACAAGGAACGTTAAGTGGTTTAAAATCTTTTGCTTTCTGGAAACACGCAACAATCCTTCAACTGTTTCCGGGTTCTCGGAGCCGTTCCCTCCCACTTTTCGGGTCTGCAAGTAAACGTGAGAAAGACAACGGTCTGTGCGATGCTGCTGTCTCTTTTCTTTTTCAGGTGCAGCTCTTGAACGAGGTTTGCTGCTCACTCATCAAAGGGGTGAATTTCGCCGAGAAGGAAGACGCCACCCGTGAAAGGCTGCAGGTCCTGTGCGAGGAGATCGCGCAGCAAGATCCCGAGTTTCTCCTGAAGGTAGCGCAGAGAGGGACCCAAACAGGGAACAGCGAGAGTGAGACCTCTCCAGTTACAGGAGTGTGTGTGTGTGTGTGTGTGTGTGAGAGAGAGAGAGAGAGAGAGAGAGAGGGTTAGACAGACCTCCCCAGATAGTGTGTGTGTGTGCGCGCGTGTGTGTGCATGTGAGAGAGAGAGAGACCTCCCCAGATACAGGAGTGTGTGTGTGTGAGAGAGAGGGTCAGAGAGACCTCCCCAGATACAGTAGTGTGTGTGTGTGTGAGAGAGAGAGGGTTAGAGAGACCTCCCCAGATACAGGAGTGTGTGTGTGTGTGTGTGAGAGAGAGAGAGAGGGTTAGACAGACCTCCCCAGATAGTGTATGTGTGCGCGTGTGTGTGCATGTGAGAGAGAGAGACCTCCCCAGATACAGGAGTGTGTGTGTGTGAGAGAGAGGGTTAGAGAGAGCTCCCCAGATACAGGAGTGTGTGTGTGTGTGAGAGAGAGAGGGTTAGAGAGACCTCCCCAGGTACAGGAGTGTGTGT
>JAHRHZ010000281.1:0-15417 GCA_024137785.1 Ginglymostoma cirratum | reverse complement strand
GAGAGAGAGAGAGGGTTAGAGAGACCTCCCCAGATACAGGAGTGTGTGTGTGTGAGAGAGAAGGAAATGGGGCAATTTGTACAAAAGGGTATCTGATGATTGAGGAATTTGTCGGGGATGGGGGTGAATCCTTGTCTCACTGACTATGTGTTGGTTTCGTGGCCCGAGTGCTGTTGATATTTAGTGACTGACATCTCGCTCTCTCCCCCGTGCCCCCTCCCCGCTGCACCCTTCCCTCTCTCCCCTGACCCCCTTCCTGTCTCTCCCCCTCTGCCCTGTTCACGCCCCTCTCTCCCCCCGCTCCGTTCCCTCTCTCCCTGACCCCATTCCTGTCTCTCCGCTTCTGCCCCTCCCCCCTCTCTCACACCATGCCCCCACACCCCACCCGCTCCCCTCCTCCCTTTCCTGTCTCTGCTGCCCCCCTTCCTGTCTCTCCCCCTCTGCCCCGTTTCCCACTCCTCCCTCTCTCCCCTGCTCCTTTCCCGCTCTCCCCTAACCCCCTTCCTGTCTCTCTCCCTCCCCTGGCAGGTTGCCCTGTACACGCGGCAGGAACTGAACATCCGCAGCACCGCCAACTTCCTGTTGGCACTGAGTGCTTGGCTCCTGCCCTCGAGGCCTCACCTGCGCCGCTATTTCTGCCAGGCTGTTCGGCTGCCTTCGGACTGGATCGAGGTGGCACAGCTGTACCAGGTACAGGGGCTGGGGGGCATATATACTGGGTACACGGGGTGAGGGGTCATATATACCGGGTACACGGGGCAGGGGGGCATATATACCGGGCACGCAGGGTGAGGGGGGCATATATACCGGGCACATAGGGTGCATGGGGGCATGTATACTGGGTATACGGGGTGACAGGGGGCATATATACTGGGTAAACGGGGATGGTGCGGGGGAATGTATTTGACGGCTACACAGGTATGGTGGGCAGGGGACATATTTAGCGGCTACACAGGCATGGTGGAGGGGGCGTATTTGGCAGGTGGGTGGGGGGGCACATTTGCAGGTTACACGGGTATGGGGGTGGGGGAGGACGTACTTAGCAGGTACTTGCAGACGGTGGGTGGGTGGGGGGGACATTGACCGGTTACACATGGATGGGGGAGGGGGGAGGGTATTATTCAGCGGGTACGAGGGGGAGTGGGAGACGTATTTAGCGGGTATGCCGATGGGCGTGGGAGGGGAAGGGAAGGCATACAACGCATCGAATGGTGGGAACTGTGCCCCGTACACCGGGCAACCTGCCGGGAGGGTGAGTTGATGTTCTCCCCCCTTTCTGATTCTCTCTGTCTGTCTGTCTCTGACCCCCCACCAAGAGTTTGGCATCGGACACCGGGAGCCTGGTCCCTTACCCCTCGTGTCTGCGGCAGTCTCTGTCCGACCGGTTTAAAGGGTTCGATGAGTATCAGTTGGCCAAGTACAACAGCAGGAGGCAACGCTGCAAGAACTGCCCGAGGAGAGTGAGTGTCAGGGGTGACTGGGTGACCTGGCGATCCAGGGCCCGAGAGAGTGGTAAGGGGGCTGTACCAACATGGAGACAGACTCGTCCGTGCCGACCAGGCATCCTAAATTAATCTAAAGCTCTCCCAATTTTGGCACTAGTCCCCAGATGTTGGTGAGGAGGACTGGGCTCTGTTTAATGTTCTCGTTTGTCGTCCTTGTGTCAGTGCCAAATGGTCCGTCTGGTTTCGTTCCTTTGAGACATTTTTTTAAATAGTGTTGTCATCAGTTGGGAATTATGCCATTGGGAGTGAATGGGAAGGGGGTTTGGGTCCGTTGGGATTGTGTCCAATGGGAGTGAACGGGAAGGGGGTTTGGGTCTGTTGGGATTGTGTCCAATGGGAGTGAACGGGAAGGGGGATTGGATCTGTTGGGGATTGTGTCCAATGGGAGTGAATGGGAAAGGGGTTTGGGTCTATTGGGATTGTGTCCAATGGGAGTGAATGGGAAGGGGGTTTGGGTCCAACATGAATCCATGTTGTCTACGCACTGTCACGTCTCTCTCCGTCTCACTCAGCTGCGTGAATCCTCTCCGACTGCAAATGAGACAAACCCAAAAAACCACTTCTCTCTGAAGAAGCTGGTCCGTTGGCTACACTTGAAGGAGCCGGCCTACCACATCATGTGTCTGTTGGGGCGAAGGTGAGTGTGGGGTGAGCCAACAGCAGGTGGTGCACTGACATTGTCCATGCTCTCATGATCCAGAGGCCCCCCGCCAAACCAAGGAAATTGTGCTGGGCAGTGGCTTCAAACCCTGCCCCAGTCTCTGGTGGCTAAGGGTTAGATAAATACAAAGTAAAGCTCCCTCTACACTGTCACCCGTGGTTCCCCCCCCCTCCCCCTCCAATAAAATATTCCCAGGGGCAGGGGGAGCGCGGGGGGTGGGGTGGAGAGAAGCGTATCCTCCACCGTGTGTCCCCCCCCCCCCCCCATTAAACACTCCCAGGGACAGGGACAGCACGGAGTTAGATACAGAGTAAAGCTCCCTCTTCACTGTTGCCCATCAAACACTCCCCAGGGACAGGGACAGCACGGGGTCGGACACAGAGTAAAGCTCCCTGTTTGCCGTCAGATTTAACACCATAATTTACCACGTTCTCCTTTTATCTGGATTTGATGCGTTTTTTTTTTGCCCTCTTTCCCACCAGGTACCCATCTGACCTCCAGTCCTTTTCCCGCAGTCGGTTGCCCGGGCCCTGGGATTCCCGCAGAGCCGGGAAAAGGATGAAGTTTGAGTTACCGGAGTCTTGGGAGAGGCAGCTCTCGTTGCATGGCAACACCGCGGCGGTCTGGGAGCAGCTCATAGGTATTTACCGGGGCGTCCCCCAGGAAAGGGCTTTGCACAGAAACCCTGGCTCCATACCCACAAACGCCAGCTCCATCCCCACCGTTCAGGCATAGCCACAGCAGTGTGTACTATCTACAAGTGGAGATGCAGAGACTCTCCGAGGCTCCTCAGAGAGCGCCTTCCAAAACCCAGTGCCCCTCTACCATCTAGAAGGACAGAGGGGGGGACAGCAGATTAGTTGGTGTCACAACTCGGTTGGGAACCATACTGGAAATCGATATATTCTGGGAGTTGTCTCGAAACTTAAAGATTTTACAAACTACGGGGAATTCCCCAATTTACCTCTTTGTGCCCAAGGCAGACAGACAGCTCGATCTCTGTGCTTAACAATAATTACTTGTTGTTACAACTCAATAGTTAGTGGTCAAAAATTGGGACTCATCAGCGTATAACTTGACATGTTAAGACTCCTTATTGATGTTTTTTTTTTCTGTATATTCTTACCATGGACCGAAATGAAAAAGGAACTGCTTTGAAATCGAGGGAGGCTGCGCGTGAAAGCAAATAGCTGAACGCTCAATGCCAGCACTGTTTACGCAGCTGCCGCTTTGAGCTGTGGTCGAAGTGTGGTTTGCAGACGAACTGGAGCCGCAAGGGTTGTGTTGAAACGGGAATTGAGTTGGCGACGAAAAGCCGACTCGCGGGCGGCTATCGAGCACAAATCCCTCCAGCTTGCCAGCAATCATGGGATTGGCTTTTGGGTCTCTGAGCAGCGTGGGGGCTCTGAACGAGACACAGGGAAACCATCTGACCCCCCACCAGCTCAAGAGCTGACTCTGTTCTCTGCATCGTAAGCCTGAACAAAATCAGTTGAACTTTGCTGCAGCCATAGCTATTATTTTTTCCTTAATAAGTCAGAGACCTTTTACGAGTGAACCTGTGCCTCCCGGAAGCCAGTGGGAGCATCTGGAGAAGGATGATTACACAACTACTGAATTGCTTTTGCAGTTTTCTCCTCCACCTATAATGCCTGAGTTTTCTTCCCCTTCTCTGTTGATAAGTAAATGGAGGTTTATAAGTGGGGGTGGAGTACTAATGAGTTCAGTTGAGCCATTTACCTGTAGATGGAGTCTAATTACTTCAAGTAGAACATAGAAACTGCAATTGTACAGCACAGGAACAAGCCCTTCGGCCCACACCGTTGTGCCGAACATGACACCAAAAGTGAACTCATCACTCCTGCCTGCCCTTGGTCCATATCCCTCTGTTCCTTTCATAGTCACGTGCGTACCTAATAGCCCCTTAAACACCCCTATCGTATCTGCCTCCACCACCACCCCTGGCAGCATGTTCCACACTCCTACTGCTCTCCTTTGACCTTTCCCCCTCTCATTTTAAACGCACACCCCCTAGTTTTAGACATTTCAACTCTTTGGTAGGTGCGGGGGAAGGATTCTGACCGTCAACCCGAGCTATGCATCTCCCAATTTTATAAACTTCTGTCGAGTCTCCCCTTAACCACCGCTGCTCCAGAGAAAACAACCCGAGTTTTTCTGGCCTCTCCTGACAGCTCATACCCTCGAATCCAGGCAGCCTCCTGGTAAACCTCTTCTGCACCCTCTCCAAAGGTTCCTCGTCCTTCCTATAGTGTGGTGACCAGACATTGTTTTGGTGGAGGGGGGGGAGGGGGTGGGTAAGAAAAAGAAGGTTGGGTTTCTTGTTAAGCACAAAAAAAGCTGCTGTCTGCTTTCTGATCACAATTTGGGGAAAGTGTGTGTGATCCTTTATCTTTAAATTTTGCGACGATTCTGGGAAGGGTGGGTCTGAATTTTGGCGGAGAGGCGCGACACCTTAGAAAGTCCCCCTTTACACTGTTATGGACCAGACCAGACCAAGATCCCCCACAAAATATTTTAAGATGGTAGCCTAGACTGTAACATTTTCTTGTTTGAAAGGTAGATGGTGAAGTGAGTGTTCCAGATGTGATGTGACCCATCAAGCTACTTGACATGAAGCAAAACACAATGTATTGAAACATTGTTGTTAAAATATAAATAAAAGAAAGAGGAATTTAGAATTACCTAGCTATCGGAAAACTTAACTAGATAATAGATATAGTACCTATTACTAGTTAACTGTTCCAATATATAAACACGCCCCCTCGGTGAAATAAAATTAAAATTCAGACACAGATGCTCACATGCAGTTCTCCAATCCGGGAGGAAATCACATCTCAAGATTCAGAGAGAGTAGCAGCCAGGATACATTCACTGAAACTGCCAACTTTTCTGAGACCCTCATATCTTCCGCTGAAAACTAAACCTCAGAATTTGGGCAGCACGGTGGCTCAGTGGATAGCACTGCAGCCTCACAGTATCAGGGACCCGGGTGCGATTCCACCCTCGGGCGACTGTCTGTGTGGAGTTTGCACACTCTCCCCGTGTCTGCGTGGGTTTCCTCTGGGTGCTCTGGTTTCGTCCCACAGTCCAAAGATGTGCAGGCTAGGTAGATTGGCCATGCTAAATTGACCATAGTGTTCAGGGAGGTGTAAATTAGGTGGATGGGTCCAGGTGGGATGCTCTGAGGTTCGCTGTGGATTTGTTGGGCCGAAGGTCCAATTTCCACATGGTAGGGATTCTGTAAAAAAAAAAAAAAAAATTCTATAAGTTAGAAAGCCTGGTCTGTGGGAGCTGGCTGCACCCGGCCAGGCTGCTCCTATTGTTCCAACTTCCACAACCGAAGCACGAGGTGTCACAAGTTGCACACTTTCTCAGCGACAGCTCATCACCACTGCTCTTCGAACAAAAAAGCGAGGATGGAATCGGCTCTTCGAGTGACAGCACGGGTTCACAACACTGCCCCCCCCCCCCCCCCCACTTCCTCATGTGGTTCCATCCCTCAACCCACCTTCCCCCAACTCAAGAAGGATCAAGGGGCCGAAGAGCGGGAGATGAAGGAGGTGTCCAGGGGGGTGTGAGCCGAGAGGCAGCTGCTTCCCTGCCCAAAGACTGAGGGTCAGCGGCACAAATGGGCCTCTTGTGTGACGATGGCTGCTCAACACTGTCCATCTCGGTTTCAATGCTGTCTTTCTCTCCCCCTTCCCTCCCCCCCCACCTCCAGATCACCAGAAGCTCCCGTTCATGGCAATGCTGCGTAACCTGAGGAACATGATCGCAGCTGGCATCAGCACCCTGCACCATAACCAACTCCTGAGGAGGCTGACGGACAAGGTGGGTGGCCCACAGGCAGGGCAAGGAGAGGGGCAGGCACACAACGTGGGGCATGAGTCGGTGGGGGGGGGAAGGCCGTGGTGGGGGCAGGGGTCGGAGGTGCGATCGCTCTCCCCAGAGACAGGCTCTTCATCTGTGCCAAGCACACATGCTAAATCAATCCAGTCCCAATTGCCAGCGTTCGGCCCCTATCCCTCTAAACCCTTCCTGTCCATGTCCCCACCCAGATGCCTTTTAAATGCTGCAACTGTACCAGCCCCCTCCCACTTCCTCTGGCAGCTCGTTCCACACACCCTCTGCGTTAAAAAGGGAAAGACCGCTCCACCCTCTCCCTGTAGCTCAAACCCTCCAACCCTGGCAACATCCTTGTCGATCTTTATTGCATCCTTTTGAGTTCAAGGATATCCTTCCTACTGCAGGGAGACCAAACTGGGAGCAGGAGGAGGCCATTCGAGCCTTCCCCGCCGTTAAATACTATCGCGACTTATCTCAGCTCGGCCTCAGCTCCGTCTCCTGCCCACCTCTTCATTACCCTTCATCCCGTTCCAAATTGAAAACCTGTCCGTCTCCTTAATTTTACTCCGCGTCCCAGCATCCGACGCCCGCTGGGTGAGTGAATTCCATAGATTTGCCACCCTTTGAGGGAAATACGTTCTCACCCATCTCTGTTTTAAACCTGTCCCCTCCCTTACCCTAAAACTGCGACCTCCCATTCTAGATTGTCCCGCACAAGGAAACATCCTCTCTCCGTCTGCTTCCTCCATCCCCTTTTGCGTCTTGTGTCCCTCGATTAGACCTCCTCTCGTTTTGCTAGTATTGGACCTCACCTGCTCAATCTCTCTCCACAAGACAAGCCCCCTCATCTCTGGAATGGCTCCATAAGGCCATGGGAGCAGAAATTAGGCCATTTGGCCCATCGAGTCTGCTCCGCCATTCAATCATGGCTGATAAGTTCCTCAACCCCATTCTCCTGCTTTCTCCCCGTAACCCTTGATCCCCTTGATAATCAAGAACCTATCTATCTCAGTCTTAAATCTACTCAATGACCCGGCCTCCTCCTGTGGCAGTGAATTTCATAGATTCACCACTCTCTGGGCTGAAGAAGTTTCTCCTTATCTCTGTTCTAAAAGGCCTTCCCTTTACTTTAAGGCTGTGCCCTCGGGCCCTAGACTCTCCTACCAATGGAAGCATCTTCCCAACATCTGCTCTGTTCAGGCCATTCGGTGTTCTGTACGTTTCAATTAGATCCCCCCCCCAACCCCTTCATCCTTCTAAACTCCAATGAGTATAGTCCCAGAGTCCTCAAACATTCCTGAGGCTCAAGTGAGCCTCGTCTGAGCTGCCTGCAGTATAAATCCATCCCTCCTAAAGGTGAGGACCGACATTGTACACAGTACTCCGGTCGTGGTCTCACTAACTCCTCGTAGAGTTGAAGCAACGCTTCCCTGCTTTAATACACAGTGCGTTCTGAAACAGACACTGAAACTCATACGTCCTTATTAACCTGCTGCACCCGCGCACTCATGTCCTGCCATTCACACGCCAGGTCACCCAGATCCCACTGCACCGAAATGCTCTAGCGTTTCTGTCCCACTGAGAAAAGATACCGCTGCTGCATTTCTCTGACAAATCCCGGGCCGTTCATGTTGAAAGTCCTCGGGAAAGTGAGGAGGGCGAGGTTGGCGAAGCGGTATTTGAAGAGGGTGCGGCCACGGTTGGGGGGGGGGGGGGTGCAAGGAGATGAGAGGGGGAGGCCGTTGACTTGTGCGGCAGGCTCTTCTGGGGCGGGAACGGCTCCGCCAAGAGTCTGATGGGAATGGACCTCTGACGGGAGTGAGCTGGGCGCTTTTGAACGTCGCTGTGGGAGGTGGGAGGATGCAGTCGAAGCTTTCATGTGCAACGCGACAGGCGCAAACGTACCGCCACAGATTTCACGGGGAGCAGTGTTTTATCCCGTCTTTGCTGCACTCAGAGGAACACAGGGGATCCTGGGATACTTGACCAACAGAAGGCAGCACAAAGGGGTTAACAGGGGCGTTAGGGAGGGGGGGGACACGGCTTTATCAGGCGTGGCACACAGATTGTAAGAGCCAGGAGGTGATGTCGGAGCCGGGGAGGACTTTAATGAGGCCCAAAGCTGGAGCACTGTGGGCGGTTCTGGTTCCCCCCCCCAACTATAGGAAGGATGTGATTGTGTGGGGGTGGGGGGGGCGGCGGGCGGTGTGCAGAGGGAGATTCACCAGGACTTAGCCCAGAATGGAGCGGTTTAGCGATGGGGAGGGGCTGGATAAGCTCAGGTTGTTTTCTTTAGAGTTGTGGAGGGGTGGATCCTGATAGAGGTGGATAAGGTTATCGGGGCAGGGTGGGTGGTAGGAAGCAGCTGAGCCGAAGGGTCACTCACAAGGATTGGGTTTTGGGAGGGGGGTGGTTACATTTTAAAGTGAAGGAGAGGATTTGAGGAAAAACGTCTTGGCCCGGAATTTTCCGGGAGGTGCGGAGGTGGGGTGGGATGTGGTGTGGTTGAGACAGGAAAACCTCATGGCCTTTGGCGAGCGCTCATTGTGTCAGAACAGGCTTTGGGCCTAGCGCGGGAAAACAAGGCCTCAGTGCAGGTTTAGAGCAGTTTCTTTGACTGGATAGAGCGAAGGGCAGTACCGCGCAAGTTGTTGGTCCGAAAGTCGGGGGAGGGGGGGAATTTTTTGGGGGGGAGGGGCAGAGGGGTGGATGCTATAGACCGTGTGTGGCCTACTATCCTGCCCTGCTTGACTCCCCGGCCGCGGCCTCTGGGCGGATATCCGGCGCGGTTTCCGGTCCGAAAGCTCTAACCCCGCCCCCCCACCAACCTCCCTTTTCTCCGTCCGCAGGACTCGGTCATCCGCAGCCGGCAGTTCCCGTTCCGGTTTCTGGCCGCCTACAAGGCCCTGAATGAATTGCAGCGAAGGCTAGACGAGAAAGGTGAGCGTGTTGTTCCCCGCCCCCGACACCCACTAACAGCGGGAGCCCTGGTCTCGAATCCGGCCCACGGCAGACGAATTTAATCATTAAGCAAGCAATGAAAAGAAATATCCAGGTTTGCAGACTCCAAATGGCGACTCTCAGGGAGGGAGAAGATCATCCATCCTTTGCGGGCCTCTCCACGTGACTCCAGACCCCACAGTTATATGGCCTCTTGCAGAGTCTCACGCAGCACGGAAACAGACCCTTCGGTCCAACCAGTCCGTGCCGACCCTAATCCCAAACTACCTGCTCCTGGCCCATATCCCACCAAACCTTTCCTATCCATGTACTTATCCAAATGTCTTTTAAACGTTGGAACTGTCCTCACATCCTCCACTTCCTCAGGAAGCTCATTCCACACACACACACCCTCTGTATTGCTCCTCAGGTCTTATTTCAATCTCTCTCCTTAAAAATGTGCCCCCTAGTCTTGAAATTCCCCACACCCTGGGGAAATGATGCCTGCCATACACTCTGTCTGTACCCCTCATGGTTCTATAAACCTCTCTAAGGTCACCCCTCTGCTCCAGGGATAACAGTCCCAGCCTCTCCTTATATTTCAAACCCTCCATTCCCGGCAACTTCCTGGTAAATCTCTTCTGAACCCTCTCCAGCTCAATAACATCCTTCCTGTAACAGGGAGACCAGAACTGGACACAGTTCTCCAGAAGAGGCCTCACCAATGTCCCTGTACAACCTCAACATGACGTTCCCCAATTCGTATACTCAGAGGTCTGAGCAATGAAGGCAAGCGTGCTAAACACCTTCCTAACCACCCTGTCTGCCTGTGAGGCAAATGTCAAAGAATTATGTACCTGAACCATCTAAGTCCCTCTGTTCTACAGCCTGCCTTTGAATTGGACAAGGTAGATGATGAGTGACAGTTAACTGCCGGGCCCTGACTTCAATTGAAACTGGTGTCTGATTGGTTTAGTCAGACCGGAAAACAGGTGGAACCAACCCCCCACCACCACCGCTCCCTGGGTCGGGGGCTAAAATCTTCCCCTCCCAAACCCAGCCCCGGATCATGTCGGTTTGACGGCTCGGTTTCTAACCCCTTCTGAACAAAATCTCCCATCCTTTCCCGGACAGACGAGCCCTTGCCAACGAAAGCGGCCCTGGTCCAGAAGGCCCTGGAGTCTCTCCGCTTGCCTCGGAGACGCATGCAGTCCCTTGCCCGCTCGAGGGCGGCGCCCCTTCAGTGCCGCGGCAAACGCGTCGAATTCGTTTACCACTGGGTAACCAAGAAGTTGGAGGATCTAAAGAAAAGCAGGTAAAACCGCGCCACCCCCCCAAACCCCCGGTGGGCAGTCTCCGTGGGAACGCGGTGGTTCTGACCCCGACTGAGGTCATCGCGGGATAAGCAAGATCCCGTTTCCTTGAATGTTTGTGGGAAATGTTGGGCCCAGCATTTATTTGCCCCTTCCTCCCACCTTGTTGAAGGTGAGGATGAGCTGCCCCTTTGAGCCGCTGCAGTGCCACGTGCTGTAGGGTAGACCCATAGTGGTCCCTCCGGGAGGGAATTCCAGGGATTCTGACTCAGCCACACTATCCTCCACCTCGCCCCTCACATCTGCTTTGAACTACCCCCTTCTCACCTTAAATGCATGCCCTCCTAGTTTTAGACATTTCAACTCTTGAGGAGGGTGGGGGAAAGAGGCTTTTGACTGTCAACCCTATTTCTGCCTCCCATAGACTTCGATCAAGTCTCCCCTCAGCCTCCAGAGAAAACTGACCAGAGATTTTCCAGCCTCTCCCGACAGCTCGTACCCACTAATCCAGGCAGCCTCCTGGCCGAACCTCTCCCGCGCCCTCTCTGAAGCCTCCACCTCCTTCCTGTGACGTGGTGACCAGAATTTAAGGCGATACTCTTCAAGTGTGGCCTAACCGAAGCCTTTCATAAAGCTGCTGCGGCGACGACGACAACCCCGCTCCTCACGCTCAAATTCCCCGGCCGAAACGTCACCCTGAACCTCCGTGGGGCCGAAACTGGTGGGAAGTCTTCTCCCAGCAAGTCGGGCTCCCGAAACGTGAGCTCGGTTTTTCTCTCTCAGCGCGGATGCTGCCAGACCCGCTGAGTTTCTCCAGCGATCTCTGCCCCCTTTGTTTACTGTGACATTGCCTGGTTATAGGAGTGGATTGGCCAGGAGGAGACGTTGGACCAACTCTAGGGTCATTCCTCCCTGGAGTGTCACAGGCTGGTTTTGGGGGGAGGGTGGGGAGGGGGGGTGGGGGGAAGGGGGAGGAAACGAGCTGATAGAAGTTTATACAATGATGAGAGGATAGGGTGGCTCGTCCAAGTCTCTCTCCCAGGGTGGAAGGGTCAAATCCCAGGGGTGTGTAAGTTTAAGGGGAGAGGGCAGTCGCTAACTGGAACATGTCACCAGGGAAAATGGCAGGACGCAGTAGGACGTTTTAAAGACGTGAGCAGGCGGGGAACGGATCGCGCGCAGGGAGATAGTTTGGAGCGGAAGGGCTGAAGGGCCTGTTTCGGTGGCTTTGAGGAGACCTCTGGGTCCAGACGTCGGGGCAGTGCCCATTTGACTCGAGATTAGCTCGAACGATTTCTCTCTGTCTCTTTCCACGACCAGGATCGTTCGGTACGACCACGAGATACTGGAGAGGTACCGACGGGCCTTGGCAGCGGCCGTGGAGATCTCCGCCTCGCACAATGTCTCTCCGCTCCCGGGACGCACGGCCATCTTGTGCAGCGTGAGCCACAACACGACAGAGCCTTGTGTCAGTGCCAAAGGCCTGTACGTGCCCAGGACCAGGACCAAAGAGGAGGAAGACCAGGCCCAGATCAGGAGGAGCCCGGTGGTAAGGTTGGCGTAAGGGTTGGGGGGAGGAGGGGGTCTCGGGGTTGGGGGTGGTTTCCGTGACAACAAGCGGTGGCTAACAAGGGCAGGACCCTCTTGAGGGTCGCAGAGGGGATTGTGGGATGAGAGTCCTCGGCTCCCCGAAAGTGGATCAACTGGGAAATGGTTGGGGGGCAGGGTGGCTTGCCTTCGGCGCTCATTCACACCATCAAAGGGGACGTGAGAGGCATCATTCCTTTGGAAATTGCCTAACTTGAAGGGCCGGCAGACTTCTTGAAATGGACCGAGCCGCACGGCGCGGAAACAGACCCTTCGGCCCAACCCGTCCGTGCCGACCCAGATATCCTAAATTCATCTAGTCCCATTTGCCAGCATTTGGCCCCTATCCCTCTAAACCCTTCCTAGTCATGTGTCCATCCACATGCCTTTTAAATGTTGTAATTGTACCAGCCTCCACCCACTTCCTCTGGCAGCTCGCTGCACACACGCACCACGCTCTGCGTGATAAGGGTCCCTTTTAAATCTTTCCCCTCTCACCTTAAACCTATGCCGCTCTAGTTTTGGACTCCCCTACCCTGGGGGGAAAAATACCTTGCCTATTCACCCTAACCATGTTCCTCATGATTTTATAAACCTCTATAAGGTCGCCCCTCAGCCTCCGACGCTCCAGGGAAAACATCCCCAGCCTCTCCCTGTAGCCCAAACCCTCCAACATCCTCGTAAATCTTTTCTGAAACCCTTTCAAGTTTCACAACATCCTTCCTACAGCAGGGAGACCGGGATTGATTCCAAAAGTGGCCCTCACCAATGCCCTGCACAGCCGCAATATGACCCTCCCAACTCCTGTACTCAATGCACTGACCCATAAAGGCAAGCGTACCAAAGACCTCCTTCGCCGCCCTTTTCTCCTGCGCAGGCTTCCGTGTAATTTTGGTGATGCTCGATCTCTAGAGCCCTTCCGCGATTTCACAAGACTGGCAGCCCGTGAAATTGCAAACAGAAAGAGAAATCGCTGGAAAAGCTCCTTGGGTCTGGCAGCATCTGTGGAGGGAGAAACCAGAGCTCGCGTTTCAGATCCAGTGACCCTTCCTCAGAGTTTCCCTTGTTGCCTGCAGTGTGAAAAAGCCAATCTCTGACCCTCATGCAGTTCCTCAGACTGAGACCTGGCCCTGTGGTCCTGCTCCCCTGTCCTCCTTCCCCTTTTAAGGTACCTTTGCCTTGGATCTTATTTTTTAGAAGATTCCAACACAACACAAAAATTCTGAGGATGGCAGAGGGGTGTGGGGGGGACGTGAGAGGGGAGATGGGGTGAGGTTGTTACCCCCTTGTGTGGCAGAGTCTAGGACCCAGAGGGAGCATCATCTAAGAGCAAGGGGGTCGCCCACTGAAGACGGAGAATGGGGAAGAATTTCTTCTCTCTCCGAAGGGGGAGTGAATCTGTGGAATTCTTTACTGCAGGGGTGGGGATGTGCTGTCGAGGCTGGGTCATCGAAGGTATTCGCGGCTGAGGGGTTTTTAAATCAGCAAAGGGGATCGGGGGGTGGGGAAAGGCAGGGAAGTGGGAGTTGAGGACGATCGGATCTCATTTGAATGGGGGAGCAGACTCGACGGGCTGAATGGCCGACACCACCTGTGTCTGGCGGGGACGCGTGTTGGAGTGCTCTGACCTTTCTCTCTCTCCCTACCCCCCCCCTCTCTCGGTCTTCCCATCTTCCTGATCACCTAACTCCACCCACAAACATCCCCTTCCCCAGATCCTGGACGTGGCCGTTCTCCTGGCCCTGATGGCCCATCATGTCAGTGAGCATGCCCAGCTCATCCTCTTCAACAACGACACCTACCGGGAGATCGAACTGGAGGGCGGCACGGTGCTCGGCAATGTGGACCGAGTCCTACAGGAGGCGAAGGTGAGCGTTCCCCAGGCTGGGGTACATGAGAGAGACGGTTTGTCCCTCAGCATGGGGCCCCGGGAGCTGGGGAGGAGGAATTTCTGCTCTTGGGGGAAGACCGGCCGTTCGGAATCCTTCCCAGAGGCGAGAGAGGGAGGGATCTTCCGCAGATGGGGGCTGACAGTTTCTCTGCCAGACGGAGATCTCTGTCGGCAGGGATCAGATTCGGGCTTTCCCCGAGCCATGCAGGCACTGGGTGTGGCATTGGAAGCTGGCTACCTTCAGCTCCCATCATTCACTCTCTTGGGCACGCTCTCTCTAACCCCTGCTGTGCACCCCCTCTCACTATCTCTCTCTCCCGCCCGCGCCCCCCTCTCGCTGTCTCCGTCTCCCGCCCGCGCCCTCCTCTCGCTGTCTCTCTCTCTCCCGCCCGCGCCCTCTCCCTCACCTACCACCGTCACGCCTTCCGTCCCCCGTCTCCCCCCACTTCCATTGCCGCCCTCGCCCTACCTCCCTCAGCCCTGTCTCCTGCACTCCTCCCTCACTCTTCCCCACCCACCGCCGTCTCCTTCACTGTCCCCCTACCCTTGGCTCTCTGTAACCTACTCCTTTCTCCGTCTCCCACAGAGCCTGCAAGAATCCGAGAGCTGCTCCTTTGACAGACCCTCGGGAACAGTCACCTTTGTGATGGACTGCATGCAGAATCACATGCAGGTAAGGTGCGCTGCACCTGGAGTTGGCGGGAGGGTGCGGGGAATTGGCGCCTGTAACCACCTGGGGTTTGGGTGGTGGGGGGGGTTCGCAGCCTGCATTCGCGCCGGCCCCCGGGCGGTGAGAGGGATACGGGAGGCCCGAGCAGACTTGTGCTCCCCTCGTTCGCGATGCCACCTTCCGGCCCCCATGGATTGGCGGCCTAGCTCACCCTGGTCGGCCATCTTTGTTGCGACCCCTCCCCCCTCATCAACCCCGCACGTCTCCTCTCGGCCGGGAGCTTTGATCAAGTGAAAGCCCCCCGACGGCTGGAAGAAAGGTGCGTGGCCCGTTCTGTCAGGGCTCGCGTGACAGTGCCAAATCTATAACCACTGGCCACTTGACAGAGATACACAGACATTGGAGACAGTCCAGGGAAGGTTCACTCGGCTGATCCCGGGTAGGGAGGAACTGCCTGATGAGGAGAGGGGGAGTCGGTCGGCCTGTACTCATTGGGGTTTATAGGAATGAGAGGCGACCTTATTGAAACAAACAGGATTCTTGGGGGAGGCGGGGACCTGACAGGGGGAGATGGGGAGAAGTTGTTACCCCCTTGTGTGGGAGAGTCTAGGACCCAGAGGGGCATCATCCCAGAGCGAGGGGGGTCGCCCACTGAAGACAGAGAATGGGGAGGAATTTTTTTCTCTCTCTGAGGGAGGGGGGAGTGAATCTGTGGAATTCTTTACCACAGGTGGGGGGGCTGTCGAGGCTGGGTCATTGAGGGTATTCAAGGCTGAGATAGAGAGAGAGATTTTTAATCAGGAAGGGAGTTGAGGGGTAAGAGGCAGGAAAGTGGGAGTTGAGGATAAACCTTGAAGGGCAGAGCATCCAGATGGGCTGAATGGCCAACTTCTGCTCACATGTCTTATAGTTATTCGTCAACTTGTAATGTGGCTTAAAGAACAAAGAACAAAGAAAACTTACAGCCCAGGAACAGGCCCTTC